>JAXQGN010000214.1:0-42067 GCA_037039805.1 Irpex sp. M6601 | reverse complement strand
TATTACAGCTAAAACCAGAACGTTAGGCCGCATTTTTTCGTACACACATAGAGCGGACCACAAAAAACCTCCGGCCGTTAGGCCAGGCATGAGCTGGAGCGAATGGGACGCGTCGAACCTCTACGGCAGCAGTGCCGCCATCATCCCGCCAAGTCCGCCTATGTATAAATTGATGGCAAGTAGCCTAACGTTCTGGTTTTAGCTGTAATATTGGGTCCGAGTCGATCATAGATAGGACAATGTAACAGAGAATTCGGAAGCATACCATCAAGCTTATGCTACTATCGTATCCGCAACAAATAGGCAAGAGCGGATCAACATGTATGGGGGAGATTAAAATTTACAACACTAGAGTATGATGAAGCCGTTCCAGGTAAGAAGGGGTATCTGATGGCAGAGAAGAAATAAGGAGGAACGAATGCTTGGTAATCGAGAACGAATTCACAAGAGAGGATAGAGAAATGTTCGGATCGAAGTTGTAGAGCCAATATCTGCGAATGCGTGACTGGATTGTGAGCAGAGAAAATGATCCACATGCCAGTGGAATTACGATATAGTGACAGCTCTTCTTTCTCCGGAGGACCTAGCTGATAGCAAGTTTGTGGTGAGGAGTAGCCTCTATGTTGTATGCTAAGTATCCAAATGATGAATGAAAACATGCTCACCTGAGGACTATCTGCGACGACACAGCTATGCTCCACTAGGTCCTCTAGACGCTATTACCTCCCTCAGTCCCAGTACTCAGAGCTCCGTTTGATTGGTCATCTGGATCTTCTCCGCTGGCATTGCCGACGTCCTCTAGCCCAGATGACTCGCCGAGGTTTCCGGTAATGACAGTTGAATTGAACTGCGTCGTATGCCTGCCACTGAACGTCGAGTCGTTGGTTCTGTATCTGTCGCTTGTTTGCCTCATGGACAGCATGAACCGACACATAATAATCGTCGATAGCCTGGTTTGAAGGCCCACAGTGTGAGAAATTAATCGATGGAGTAGCACACAAACGGTGATGATACAAACACTATCATGGAAGTATCCCCACCAGTTGCAGCGCGAAGATGCGGCTAAGGAGTGAGTCCCTCAGTTGGCGGTGAGAAGATGTTAGGGGCGTTTAGCTACTCACGATATTTTCTATCAGAATTCCATACACATTGAGCAGCAGCAGGAGCCTTTAAGTGAAATCAGAACGATGACCGATCGCTGAGACATGCTTGAACGTGCTTACAAGAATACCCCTGTGCCTGTAGGAATATTACCATAAGATGAATCGGCATAGTTTCTCAAATATAACAAGAATGGGAGCAGCTTACCCTCACGGGTTAGAACTTCAGCCAGTGATGGCTTGGAAGTGTAACCTGACCGTTGCAGTGCCCTCCCCGCCTTCCCCAGGCCATTGTGAGAGCGACTGCATCGGTGACAGTAACTGAGATACGGGAGAGTAACGAAACTATGCAAGTCCCATTAGCACGTGTGCGAGTCTGAGCTATTGTGCCATACGTACATCTATGGGTTGTAGCAGGGAAGGATCAAGACACGAATGGAAGTGTAATATTATCTCTGCGTAATTATAAGAAGATAGACCTACCGGAGAATCTGTTCGGGAGTAAAGGAAGTATTCCGTATGCAAACTGACGCTATCTGGAAAACAATGGAGCCCTTGATGAATAGCATCTAAATATTGTTGACCCACTGTCAGTATTGCGAGTAATCGAGGAAACGCATGAATCGCACCAACCATATTGAGAGCTCCGGGTACCACTGCAGCAAGGCCAAAGATAATAACAAGCAGCCACATTCTTTTAGAGCAAAGTGCGTATGTTCTCAACGCTGTGAACACTGGAAAATTGGTCAGCGAATACTATGCAAAAATCTCAATGGATACTCACACCCCGATGTGAGTATCTGTACCAGTGTGCAGACGTCTTCCAGATGGAGTTGCAGGACACAACTGCGCGCGGAGCTATGAGAAAAAGTCCTCTTGAACGGAGAGCTTAAGAGATCACCTCTGTTGATAGCATGTCAGTGTCAGGGCTACGATATCGTGACAAGACTTACTGTGTAGTAGTCTGGGATCGGAAGTAATTGTAAGACCAACCTGGCCAACATTGTATATCGACTTATAATGAAGATCCAAGTAGCCAAAGTCCATTTGGGAGCCCAGAAATAATCCACCTCAGGTCCAAGAGTCACAAGCCAATCATAAAAATACACCACTGACCATGTTCCCGATTTTTAGAAAGATGAATGAGGTGAGTTACAGAGAGCTCACCCGTAGAGGCTAGGAGAAGTTGTATCTGAGTCGTTCTACGCAGTGGGTGTTCGTCAGTGAGGCGACTCGGCCACAACTACAAATGAGATTCACAATGCCTGCACCTCGGAGGCATCAACCATCTGAGAGTTTGACATGATGTGGGGACAGCCTTAAGTTAAAGTGATAGCAGGACTGAAGTTGAGAGTGAATGATGTGTGTGCGGGGAGAAAACAAGGGCGAGGGCGTGCTCCTTTTATTTGAACAGACTGCTGATCTAGCGTAAGTTTGCGTGGTTTAGCTTTGGAGTGCAGCTAAAATGATCCTCACCGGTGTCATAGCTCTTTGTTAGATCGAGGTTACTGCCTTATAACGTAGGTCGATTTTAGCAACCGAGATGGGTGTAAACCCGGATCGTACAGCTCTGCATGATCTGCATTCAAAAGAATTGAACCGTCACTTCCAGAGTTATATATTATGTATCGGAATGACTGACCCCGGTCCAGTCGCAGTAAGATCTAGCTACCGTTCGTTACCAGGTCTATGGAGACGTGACGACTAGAGCCGCTGATTGTGGGGTATGTTGATGCTCTTCAACCTTGACGAGATGGGCGACTAATAGTCCTAGTAGAAGATGCATGGTCTGTGTTCTACACTTCTAGATTGGTAAACGGTGCGACCGAAGAACTAACTCCGAGTCAGTTGTTGACAAGAACGAGATGTGACGCCGTTCGTTGCCAGAATTATGGAAAGATGATAACGAGAATCATCGATGATGAAGTCCCTGGCGATGAAAGAGGCCATACTAGAAAGGTACGAGGGTACGAGCCCGAGCAGCCCTGCTCAACTTGATCACCAGCGGGCCTATTAGTCTCGAACCAGGTATCATAGAGCTCTTTTTTTCCGCATTGAGAAGGAGGCAGCAGAGAGCGGAACGAGCTAGACGTCTGGAGTTTTTGCGCGGGCGCTCGTAGGTCATCCCGACGGGCCGGCTGCTTTGTAGCGAACTTGGCAAAGCGAATGGTTCGGAGCTGGCCATGCGCAGTGTTTTTTACCTACCTCTACTACTGGTAGTACTACCTGCCAGTGTGTCTACGATCTGTATTCATAAGTCAAGGTTGACTCGGTCCAAACAAGTATTTATCAGGGGGGTTGTATGTCTCCGGAACTGGAACAAAGACATTAGCTGGGGTACCTGGAACGCTATATCCCCTGCTCCAAGGAGTGCCGTATATCTAGTACGCGCACAATTTTTCTTGTATTCGGGGCATCAGAGTCCAGTACAGTACTAAGTTCGAGTCAGTCATGGATAGGAAATTACAATAGAGAAAGCATATTCCCAGTCTCGAGTCATCGAGTTTATGCGACTATCGCGTTGATACTAAGTGGGCAAGAGCGGATCAACGTATATGAAGGAATTTGAAATTACTACACGAGCGTATGATGAAGTTGTTCCATGTAAGGAGAAGGGGTATCTGTTTGATACGACAGAGAAGAGATATGAGAGGATGAGTGCTTGACAATAGTCAAGAAGGCCACGGGAGAGGGTAGAGGAGTTGCTTGGAACAAGGATGTAAGGCCGATATCCGCGAGTGCGCTGATGAAGTGGG
The DNA here is from genome assembly GCA_037039805.1 of Irpex sp. M6601. Lineage (NCBI taxonomy): Eukaryota > Fungi > Basidiomycota > Agaricomycetes > Polyporales > Irpicaceae > Irpex > Irpex sp. M6601. The sequence goes on along the minus strand of JAXQGN010000214.1, from coordinate 38,211 downwards.
AGGAGAAGAAGAGACGAAAAAGCCGTCTGGCTTAGGGTATAGTGGCGGCTCATCTTTCTCCTGGGAACCTGACTGATAGCAGGTTTATGGTGAGATTCTGAAGAAAATAGGTTCTATGTCATATGCAGGATTTCTGGAGACTGAATGAATAGATCATGCTCACCTAGGAAATGTCTGCTCCGATGTAGCTGTACTCCACTAGCTGCTCTAGACATCGCTGCGTCCCTCAATACTAGCACCCGGAATCGCGTTTTGGTGGCGTTCCGGTTCTTCTCCGCTGGCATTGCCGCCGTTCTCCAATTCGGATGACTCGCCGAGGTCTCCAGTAATGACGGTTGAATTGAACTGGGTCGTATGCCTGCCGTTGAACGTCGTGTCGTTGGTTCTGTATCTGTCGCTTGTTTGCCTCATGGACAGCATGAACCGACACACGATGATAGTTGATAACCTATCGAGGAGAGACGCAAAGAGTTAGATCTTGTTTCGCGTAAAGATCAAATCGTACGCACGGTACCAGGAACGTACTCGCGTCTGTTACCTGAAAATATGGCTAGAGAGTGTATTAGTCTGAGTCCTGCCTGTATTTATCCTCAAAAATAGGCCAAGTAACTAACAATATTATCTTGTAAGATGCCAAAGACATTGAGCATGATCAGCCCTCTATGAGTAAAATATTTGACATAGATTAATGACGGATTGCTTGGGTTAGAGTGAAAGTACCCACAGGAATACTGCGGTGCCTATGTGAAGATCGCCACGACGCGAATTTAGCTTAAGTATCATGGGTCTCAAAAGGCGACAAGTATGTGGTCAGCTGACCTTCACGAGTCAATACCTCGAGCATTGTTTGCCTGGAAGTACCAATTGACCATTTTAACGAGCTTCCTGCCGCCTTTCGCCAAGCCACTGTGAGGGCGATTGCGTCGGCGACGGTAACCGACACGCGGGAGAGTAGCGAAACTGGAGAAGTTCCATAAGCATCTGTAAGAATCTGGGCTACCATGACACTTAGACGTACACCTATTGATCGTTGCAAAGCAGCGTCAGTACGATTTCGAAAATACGACATTTCTGGGTAATGATCAGACTCGGAGGATGGACTCACAGGAGTATTTGTTGGGGAGAAAAGGGCGTAGTTAATATACAAGCATTGTCTGGGGACGCCAACTGAAAAACAACGGACTCCCTAAAGAATAGCATCTGTATATCAAGTACATTTGTTATATCAATATCACGTGAGATTGAAAAAAAAACGCGTAAATTACACCAACCATGTTGAGTGCGCCGGGGATCACTGCAGCAAGAACAAGGACAACAATGGCTAGCGGTATTCTTGTTCTTTGGCCACAAAGTGCATAGGTTCTCAAGCACGTGAACACTGGAAGCGTAGTCAGCTAATACTCAGCAGAAGCCTCCGAAATTACTCACACCCCGATGTGCCTATCTGAATCAGCATACTGGCGTTCTCTAGCCAAGTATTCGATATACAACTGCATCCGAGGTCATGCTGCATGAGAGCTCAATTCCCTGGCATCGAGGGGACCGATAAACCCACCTCTATTGATAACGTTAAAGGTTTGGCTCGGGACGGCGATATAAAAGAATCTTACCGTGTAGTTTGGAGCCGGAAGTAACTGTAAGGCCATACCGACCAACGTCGCATACCGACTTGAGACAAAAATCCAAGTGGCCAAGGTCCATTCGGGGGCCCAAAAATAATCAACCTCTTCACCTAGAGTCACGAGCCAATCATAGCAATAGAACGCTAGGCCATTGTTTCGAGTTTTAGAAATATGTAAAGACAAAGTACAACAACTTCACCTGTAGAAGCCAAGATCAATTGCATAGTAGTTGTACTACGCAGTGGGTGTTCGTCAGCAAGGCAATCGATAACAACTATGAACGAGACTTACAATTGCTGTAGCTCGGAAGCATCCATCCCATCCATTTGAGAGTTTGACATGATGTAGGGACAGCCTTGAGTTAAAGTGATAGCAGGACCGAAGTTGAGAGTGAATGTGTGTGTGCGGGAAGAAAACAAGGGCGAGGGCGTGCTCCTTTTATTTGAGTAACTGCTGATCTAGCGTAAGTTTGCGTGGTTTAGCTTTGGAGTGCAGTGAAAAGTTCCTTACCGGTAGCATAGCTCTTTGTGAGATCGAGGTTGCTGCTGTAAACGTAAGTCGATAGTAGCAACCGAGATGGATGTAGACTCGGACCGTACAGATTAGTATGTCTGCATTCAAAAGAATTGAACTGTCACTTCCAGAGTTGTATATTGTGTATCGGAACGGCATGCCCCGGGCTAGTTGCCAGTGAAATAGACTCGTGATACCATTCGTTGCCAGACTATGGAGATACGACGACCAGAGTCGCTGATTGTGAGGTCTATTGAGGTTCTTGCATCCTGACGAGACGGGCAACTAACAGAGGAAAACGCATGGTCTGCGTTCTAAAGCATTCAGTCTTCACTTCTAGATCGGTAAACGGTGCGACCGAACGACTAACTCCGAGTCGGTTGTCGACAAAAAACGAGATGCGATACCGTTCGTTGCCAGAATTATGGAAAGAGGATAACGAGAATCATCGATTTGGTAGTCCCTTCAAGTTGTGCGATGAAAGATGGCCATAGAAAGGTGCGAGCCCGAGCAGCCCTGCTCAACAGCAAGCGTACTCCATTACCGGCCGTCCTAAGTACCACTCCGAGCTTGATCGAGCTGAAATGTCAAGTCAGCACGATACAATTGCTATTTCAAACAGAGGAACCTCGTGCACCACATACCTTGGACCTCGGACTGCACGGGAGATACAAATCTTGCTTTTAGGATGATTCTGTTCGTGCTCACACGGCGTTGTCATCTTAACCATGAGCGCATCACATTTTGAAAATATAGCATTAGCAGATATGACCGACGCAGGAAACATATTATTGGATGCAAGGGTGTAGATACTTCATTGTAGACCGTCGAATTTGAACTCGCCCTGGGTGTATTTGTTGAACCCTCGCATCTGGATCAAAACTAGTGACATGCAGTCTGTAGGACCTCATGCACGTGTACGTCTCTCGAGTTCCCAGCGGGCTTTCATGAGAACGATACCTTCATTTCGAGAGCGAACCATCGGTGGTAGAAGCATCTTTGCTGCTTCGAGTTGCGGTGGGGCGTCATTTCGGATGACCTGGACGTATATTCTCATCAATGTTTTGGAAGACATAGAAATTGTAGGACGACTCACGGAGCCAATTGAGAGGAAGAACCCGAACGTTGCTGCACTGCTCAGCATGTATTGTGACAGGGTTGGAAGGACACCTCGGGGGCCTGCTCCGCCTCTGAGAGGTGAGAGAAGTAGTAGAAGTCAGCGAGAGAATAGGTGGCAAAAGACACTTCACGCACCTCAGTATACTATACGAACCGAAGATGAAGCCGATTGTGAGGCCCACACCGGTCCCCATGAGCGCACCCATCCTATCCACAACATACTTGAACACCTCATTCCGTAAAGTTTGGCTTGACATTACTCACTTCACTGTCTCGTCGTGTCAGTAATCATGAATTCTGTGTGTCAAGTTAGAAAGACATTTTGCTACGTACTCTTCTGCCATACTGTAGGCCCTTGTGGTTGACCGTGGTGAGCAGCAGACATGTCGAAGCTGTTCGAATTCGTCGGTGAGGTGAGAGTGAGAGTTCAAGCTCAAGCTTCAAGCCGAACGCCTGCACCCGGCACCGGCATGCTAGCGGTGGCGTTCACGATCACGCTCAAGTGCATCCATGAACTGGCTTGACTGCAAACTATGTCGGTCCCTGGGTTTCCATTTGCTCAGCAGGCTGCAATAAGTGCGTATATATCTAGCTGTGCATGTAGAATTGTGAGGATGTGCTGATTGTGTGCAGTAAGGTCGAACCAGAGGGATATATTCCATGTGTCTTCGTTGCGAGAGCAGGCGGATAGTGTATTGAGGGCTTGGTTCGGTGTGTGTCTCTCAACCCGTAATAATTTGCTGTAACTGACAAGATGCTAGGTACCAGATGGCTCTCTAGGTGGGACAAAGAGATAGGGCTGCTCGTCCAGCTTACATACTATGGCCTCACGATCGGTCAAGGTGTGTACCAACGCTCTTTGACCTGGTCAAGCCTAATTCCATCCCATAGCCACACAGACTCTCGGAGAAGAATACACAGGCATCTGGCTACACTCTACTCGAACCGACAGCGCACCCTCAAGGAGTTTACGCGCCGCACTCATCCTGCTCCCCACACTACCAAGATATATACTGTCGAAATGGGGCTCCTCGCTACCTCCAGGGTCAAAGCGGGGCAATTTGTTGAAGAAATTGCCGTCGACGCTCGAGGTGCTGACGGAAATTAACCTCGCTATATTTTATTTGCGAGGAACGTATTATCACTTGGTTAGGAGACTTTTAGGGGCGCGATATGTGAGTTTATGTCCAACTCCTCGGTTTATCACATGGCTGATACGTTATAGGTCGCCTCAATACCACCAAACCCCAACGCTAGGCCCCCATCATACTCTCTACTGGGTATACTGCTTGGGATCCGTCTCCTCTACCGTCTTCTTGCCTTCATCCGAGATCTGAGAGTATCAAATCAACCGGCACCAACCGGTGGAAAACGACATGCAGACGACTCCCATGAGACATACGTCGATGACCAGCCGGTATCTTCCATGCTCGGGCCCTACGACCCAGACGAACAACCCGTCGTCCCCGCCGAAGAGGATGAACGCACCATATTAGACGTAACGTTGATGCCCTCAAGTATACGAGCTGGCAGAAGCTGCACGCTGTGCCTGGAAGAACGGACGGCGAGTTGCGCCACCGAATGTGGACATATGTTTTGTTGGGGCTGTATCGTAGGTTGGGGCCGAGAAAAGGTCAGTCGTGTCGTGCATTTTTCGTCGAGTATTTCTTCATTAATGTTGACATCTTGTAGGCTGAGTGTCCGCTATGTCGACAATCCCTGAGTATCACCAAGTTGCTGCCGATATATAATCTGTAATTATAATATACCCCGAGTGGAATTTGCTAACGAGAGATTCGCATTGAGAGAAAGAGCGCACAGCAGTGATACAGAGAAAGCGCACGAGGGCGCGGTTTTACAGCGACGCCACAGCCTGGGTAATTAGCTTATACTACGGGTTGGATGAGCGTGATGTTGTCTCCTTTCAATAGTATGCGACCTGTGGAGATAGTGAGTAACGTAATGGAGTCGACGGGTGTAGAGCGTACCGAGTTCTCGTCTTGGCTTTGCGTCCTTCACGTAGACCTCTGCTGCCTCATCCACCACAACGTTCATAAATTCGTCGAAACCCTACGCAAAGAGTGTAGTCAGTTCATATGGTCCATTGCTTTCGGCCAAAGAATAAGGTAAAACAATCAAGGTAGACGCGGTCAGATACACTCTCTGGGAAGTCCTCGCATTACGACGTAGTCGACGCCTTCATTGGTTCGAGATTTCAACGCCAAGGTAGGCAAAACGAGCATAGAACACGCACAATGATTCGCCCCTCGATACGCATCTCAATGTTGTCGTACAGCCATATGACGACCTTTGTTCTCTATGTTATGGGTTAATAACTGGTAGTATGGTGCCAGAATAACCAAAGGCATACGCACCTGCTGCAGGTTCTTGAATATAACATTCTAGTTGACCAATATATTTAGCCCAGTAAAGACGCGAGAACCACCACGACACTCACGATGGGCTGAACCATCACACGCTGCTGACGACCAGACATCTTGAGTTATTTAATATCCGAGTATTATTTCTGCAAAGTCGTGGAGATCCTAGAACCTGGAGGAGAGAGAGCAGAGGGAGTAGGTGGCTGAAGGCAGAAAGAGAGAGGCGCTTGTGGCAGGCGACCAGCATGTGGCTCGGCATAGCCCGAAAGCAGCAGAGGCTAGCGACGCGACGCGTGAGGCTGCTCTTCATCCGTCTCTTTACAATCATGGCGATGGAGGTGAGTGTTTCTCTCGAATAAATACTAGAATATGTAGCAGAGTAATATTGACGTGTTGTGTGCGGTGAACAGGTGTTGGCACCCTCCAATTCGTCGACTGCGGCGGCAGTCACGTTTATTACTTTCGTGCAGGACCTCAAACGCAAGACCAAGACATGGGGTCCCATGATCGAACTATGTGCCAGCGGAGAGAAGACGTTGGAGAGATTTAGATATCAGTTTCCGGACGACTGGTTGTATAGCGATCAGTTAAGAGGAGAATGGAGTGCGTACAATGAGATATTGAAGAGGAAGAATGATTCTATCCAGGAGCAGCTTGGTGCGTGCCAGAAGTAATGCTAATACTACCAGCTGCTGATATATCGGTCCAAAGCGGGACTGCAGTTGAAGATTGTTGCGGAGGACAAGATCGTAGAGAACAAGATAAACGACATCATACAAGAGTGGGAGGAGAAACGTCCCGTACAAGGCAGCATACCCGCCGACACGGCCCTCCAGACCATAAACACCTTCGAAGCGCGTCTGAACGGCATACAAGAGCAATACGACCTCGTCTGCCGCGCCAAGGAAGCCCTCGACCTCGAACTCATCCGACATACTCGTTTGGAACCGGTGTTTGAGGAGTTGAAAGATTTGAAGGCGGTGTGGACGGCGCTGTCGGGGATATGGAGCCAGGTTGGGGAGTTGAGGGAGCTGTCGTGGGCGACGGTGCAGCCGAGGAAGCTGAGGCAGCAGTTGGACGGCCTGTTGACATCGACGAAGGATATGCCTACGAGGATGAGACAGTATTCTGCCTTCGAATACGTGCAGGAGGCACTGCGAGGATTGTTGAAGTCGAACTCCCTCATTTCGGAACTCAAGTCGGACGCGCTGAAGGATAGGCACTGGAAACAGCTGTTCAAGTCGCTCAAGGTCGCCGACCCACCGAGTTTAACTTTGTATGCACTCGCTCCTCTTGAATGTTTGGATATCTCTGACCGGTAAACTAGGATGACTCTCGGGCACGTATATGACCTAGATTTGAGACGCAACGAGTCCCTTATCAAGGAAGTTATCATCCAGGCGCAAGGAGAGGTGCGTTCTAGTCATAAAGCTCCGTGTGATGCGGTACTCTTATACGCATTGGCAGATGGCTCTCGAAGAGTACATCAGACAAGTTAAGGAGACTTGGACGACTTATCACCTCGAGTTGGTCAACTACCAGAACAAGATTCGTTTGATCAGGTGTGTAGTGCATGAGGTTTCGCGTTCCTTCCGCTGATGTGTGCACACTAGAGGGTGGGATGACTTGTTTAACAAGTGCAGTGAGAACTTGAACTCGCTTACTGCGATGAAGCTTTCGCCGTACTATAAAGGTTCGTAATTTTGTGACATACGTATGATCGTACTGACGAGTTCATATCTGCTATTTCAGTTTTCGAAGAAGAGGTATGTCACTGAAGGGAGGTAACTAGACCCTTACTCACCGATCTGAATAGGCTGGTTCCTGGGAAGAGAAATTGAACCGCATACACGTCCTCTTTGGCAAGTCTATGTTTTCGGCTAAGAACCCAACGACCCTAACTCCTTTCTGTAGATGTATGGATTGACGTCCAACGCCAATGGGTATACCTTGAAGGTATCTTCTCTGGCAGTGCCGACATCAAGCATCTCCTCCCCGTAGAGAGCGCCCGCTTTAACAACATCAACACCGAGTTCATGGCCGTCATGAAGAAAGTCAACAAGAACCCGCACGTCATCGACGTCATGAACATCCCCGGCATCCAAAAGTCCCTCGAGCGTCTCGCAGATCTGCTCAACAAGATCCAAAAGGCCCTCGGAGAGTACCTCGAGCGCGAACGTGCCTCCTTCCCGCGATTCTACTTCGTCGGTGACGAGGATCTCCTCGAGATCATTGGTAACAGCAAGGAGATTCTGCGTATTATGAAGCATCTGAAGAAGATGTTTGCTGGCATCTCGACGATTCAGCTTGATGAGGAGCTTACGCAGATTAACGGTATGGCATCGAGAGAGGGGGAAGAGGTGGTGTTCAAGCGGCCTATCTTGCTCAAGGAGTATCCGAAGATCAACGACTGGCTTACACAGCTTCAGGAAGAGATGCGCAAGTCGCTTGCCGAGCTTTTGTGCGATGCTGTAGCCGAGCTGAGAACCATCTACGGGAAAGATATCCCACTCGTACAAGATCAGTTCATCGCATGGGTGGAGAAGTTCCCTGCACAGCTAGTCACACTTGCCATCCAGGTCGCATGGACATCATCAATCGAGGATGCTCTCCAGCGCTCTGAGGCCCTCGACGGCCCACTCGAGACAGTCCGCCAAGGACTAGACCTCCTCGCCGACGTCGTCCTCACAGAGTTAACCCCCGTCACCCGTCGCAAATGCGAACACCTCATCACCGAGCTCGTCCACCAGCGAGACGTCATCCGTACGCTCATCCAGCAGAAGGTGACGGACAACCGTGCGTTCTCGTGGCTCTATCAGATGCGCTTCTACTTGGACCCTACGGTCGAGGACTCGGTGGAGAGATTGGCTATTCGGGTTGCGGATGCTAGCTTCCCGTATGGGTGGGAGTACCTTGGTGTACCTGATCGCTTGGTGCAGACGCCTTTGACGGATAAGGTGTATTTGACTTTGACGCAGGCTCTCAGTAGTCAATTGGGTGGTTCTCCGTTCGGTCCTGCTGGAACTGGTGAGCTCATATTTGGAAGATTGTGCATGTTCATGTACTCACACCGTTGACTTTCCTCTAGGCAAGACAGAATCAGTCAAGGCTCTCGGAGTACAACTTGGTCGCTTCGTCCTCGTCTTCTGTTGCGACGAGACATTCGACTTCCAAGCTATGGGTCGTATCTTCGTCGGTCTTTGTCAAGTCGGCGCATGGGGTTGTTTCGACGAGTTCAATCGTCTCGAGGAGCGTATCCTTAGTGCCGTATCTCAGCAAGTTCAGACTATCCAGCAGGGTCTCGCGTCCCTTGTCAAGAACCCCAACACGGAAATTGAACTCGTTGGGAAGAACGTCAAGATCAACAGGAACATGGGTGCGTTCTGAGTATTGAGGTGTCATGACGTTGTCTTATCGTTCTCTTAGGTATCTTCATTACCACTAACCCAGGCTACTCTGGTCGTTCGACTCTACCGCCCAACTTGACCAAGTTGTTCCGACCGTAAGTACAGTTGATCAATACCTCTCGATCATTGCTCACTCACGAGTAGGATGGCCATGACCCGCCCGGACCGCGAGCTCATCGCCCAAGTCATGCTGTTCTCCCAGGGTTTCCGTACCGCGGAGTCCCTAGCCTCGAAGATCGTTCCATTCTTCAACCTTTGCGACGAACAACTCTCTCCTCAACCGCATTACGACTTTGGTCTCCGTGCGCTGAAGGCTGTGCTGGCCAGCGCAGGTATTTTGAAGCGAGAGCGGCTCTTGTCTGCTCAGTCGGAAGACGACGGAGTCGGCGGACTGTCTGATACTGTCGCCGAGCAGGTCATCCTTATCCAGAGTGTTACCGAGACGATCGTGCCCAAGCTCGTCGCTGATGATGTCCCCCTATTGACGAGGTATGTTTTCGTTGTTCTATTTTGCGGTTTTAATTTCTGACACGTTCTCAGTCTGCTCGCGGACGTCTTCCCGGGCACGGAATACGTCCCCGTCAACCTTGATGCCCTTCGTGAGGAGATTAGAAAGGTCTGTGAAGAGAGGCGACTCGTACAAGGCGAGCGATGGATCTCCAAGATCCTGCAGCTGTACCAGATTCAGAAAATTCAGCACGGTCTGATGATGGTTGGCCCCTCTGGAAGCGGGAAGAGTAACGCATGGAAGGTCCTGTTGGCTGCTTTGGAGCGACTCGATGGCGTCGAAGGTATTGCTTATGTGATTGACCCGAAGGCCATGCACAAGGACGCGCTCTATGGTACTCTGGATCCTACTACCCGTGAGTGGAACGACGGCCTCTTCACACATACTCTCCGAAAGATTGTCGATGATGTGCGTGGCGAGAGTGGCAAACGTCATTGGATTATCTTCGATGGTGATGTCGATCCGGAATGGGTTGAGAACTTGAACAGGTATCTTACTCCATCCGTCAGTGCGTCTGATGCATTGCTAACACTTATACAGTGTTTTGGACGATAACAAGCTACTCACTCTGCCCAACGGAGAGCGTCTCAATTTGCCTCCAAACGTCCGTATCATGTTCGAGGTGGAGAGTCTTAAGTACGCCACGCTAGCCACAGTCAGTCGTTGTGGTATGATCTGGTTCAGCGAAGACGTTGTGGACACCGATATGGTCTGTCGCCATTACCTCGACACTCTCTCGTCGGTGCTATTGGACGCCGAGGATGATGAAATCACCGAGACTCTCGGACGCCGTCCCGACCAAGAGGACAGTATGGACAGTGTCAACGCCAACACGCAAAAGCAGATAGCCGTCATTCTCGAACCTTTCTTCGCTCAAGACGATCTTGTGCACAACGCTTTGGCATACGCAGAGACCATCGAGCACATTATGGACTTCACCAGGACTCGCGCCTTGCATACCCTCTTCTCCCTACTCAACAAGACCGTTCGCAATGTCATCGAATACAACACCCGTCATCAGCCTTTCTACCTCACGCCGGAGCTTGTCGAGCAGTATGTAACCAAGCGTCTGCTGATCAGTATCATCTGGGCTTTCAGTGGTGACGCCAAGCTCGACCTTCGCGCGGATATGGGCGAGTTCCTGCGCAAGCAGACTGGTATAGATGTCCCACCCCTCCCCGTTGGTGCTTCCTTGCTGGATTACGACGTTCAGGTCAAAGACGCGAAATGGGTCGAATGGCAAGCTCGCGTTCCTGTCATCGAGATCGAGCCCCACGCTGTCACTGCAAACGACGTGGTCGTGCCTACTATCGATACCGTTCGCCATGAGGAAGTGCTCTACTCGTGGCTCTCTGAGCATAAGCCATTGATGCTTTGTGGGCCTCCAGGTTCCGGAAAGACCATGACTCTCTTCAGCGCCCTTCGCAAGCTTCCATCTATGGAGACCGTCGGTCTTAACTTCTCGTCTGCCACAACACCCGAGCTTATCCTCAAGACCTTCGAGCAATACTGCGAGTACCGCAAGACTCCTAACGGTGTCATTTTGGCCCCTCTCCAGATCGGTCGATGGCTCGTTGTCTTCTGCGATGAGATTAACCTTCCCGCAACTGACAAGTACGGGACTCAACGCGTCATTTCTTTCATTCGTCAACTCGTCGAATCCGGCGGCTTCTGGCGAACGTCCGACATGGCTTGGGTCAAGCTGGAACGCATCCAGTTTGTGGGAGCATGTAACCCGCCTACTGACCCTGGACGAGTCCCTCTGAGTCATAGGTTCCTGCGTCATGCTCCTCTGATCATGGTCGACTATCCAGGAGAAGTGTCTCTGAAGCAGATCTACGGCACATATAACCGCGCGTTGCTCAAGGTTATCCCCAACTTGAAAGCGTACGCCGGACCCTTGACAGACTCTATGGTCGCTCTCTACCTTGCGTCTCAGAAGCGCTTTACCACCGATATCCAAGCTCACTACGTGTACAGTCCTCGTGAGCTCACTCGATGGGTGCGGGGTGTCTATGAGGCGATTCGTCCCCTAGATGGCCTGTCTGTAGAAGGACTGGTCCGTGTTTGGGCCCATGAAGCGTTGCGGCTATTCCAGGACCGTCTCGTTACTGAAGATGAGAAGCAGTGGACAGACGATAACATCGATAATGTGGCCATGGAGAATTTCCCGACCATCAACAAAGATGAAGCACTGGCCCGTCCTATCTTGTTCTCGAACTGGACGTCGAAGAACTACGTGTCGGTCGACCGAGAAGTGCTTCGAGAATACACCAAGGCTCGACTCAAGGTGTTCTACGAAGAAGAACTCGATGTTCCTCTTGTACTCTTTAACGACGTGCTGGATCATGTGCTGAGGATCGATCGAGTGTTCCGTCAAGTACAGGGTCATTTACTCCTCATCGGTGTCAGCGGTAGTGGAAAGGTATGTTGCGGTGCTTGTTATGTTTCAATACTAACCGATTGAACAGACTACGCTATCTCGCTTCGTGGCATGGATGAACGGACTCAGCATATTCCAGATCAAGGTATCGAACAAGTATACCGGCGACGACTTTGACGAGGACCTTCGAGTCGTGCTTCGACGTGCTGGTTGCAAAGGAGAGAAGATTTGCTTCATTATGGATGAATCTAACGTTCTGGACTCCGGCTTCCTCGAACGTATGAATACCCTATTAGCCAATGCCGAAGTACCTGGCTTGTTCGAAGGGGACGAGCATTCGGCGCTCATGACAGCCTGCAAAGAAGGGTCTCAGCGTGACGGTCTCATGTTGGACTCGCACGAGGAGCTCTACCGCTGGTTTAGATCTCAGGTCGCCAAGAATTTGCACGTTGTCTTCACTATGAACCCTCCTGAGAATGGCCTCGCATCTCGTGCCGCAACCTCTCCTGCTCTGTTTAACCGATGTGTTCTGGACTGGTTCGGCGATTGGTCTGACCAAGCCTTCTATCAAGTCGGCATGGAGTTCACGTACTCACTGGATCTGGACCTCCCCTCGTATAGCCCGCCTGCTCTCTTCCCCATTGCGTATCGCGAACTTTCGCTACCTCCTGTACACCGTACAGCTGTTGTCAATGGTCTGGTCTACATTCACCAGTCACTGCACCAGATCAACCAACGTTTGAGCCGACGACAAGGCCGGTACAACTACGTCACTCCTCGTCACTACCTTGACTTGTCAGTCTTTTTTCCATAATGTTCAGAGTGACTGATTACTGACTGCTATGCAGCATTAACCACTATGTGCGCCTGCATAACGAGAAGCGAGAAGAGCTGGAAGAACAACAACGCCATCTTCATGTCGGATTGGACAAGCTCCGTGACACCGTGACCCAAGTCGAGGAACTACGTCAGAGCCTTGCGATCAAGCGTTCCCAACTCGAAGCCAAGAACGCGGAAGCCAACGAGAAGCTCAAGCGCATGGTTGCAGATCAGCAAGAAGCTGAGCAGAAGAAGGCCGCTTCGATTCAAATTCAGGCCGCTCTCGAGGAGCAGGACAAGAATATCCGCGAGCGACGCTCTGTAGTCATGGCCGACCTGGCTGATGCCGAGCCCGCTGTTCTCGAAGCTCAGGCCGCTGTCAGCAGCATCAAAAGGCAGCATCTACAAGAAGTGCGTACGATGGCCAACCCTCCCGAAGCCGTCAAGCTTGCCATGGAGTCGGTCTGCACCCTCCTCGGTCATAAGATCGATAGCTGGCGGACGGTACAGGGTATCATCCGTCGTGATGACTTCATCCAGCGCATTGTCAACTTCGACACAACGAATCAGTTAACAAAGCGTCTGCGAGACACAATGAAGAAGGACTTCCTCAGCCGGCCTTCGTACAACTTCGAGACCGTCGACCGCGCCAGTAAAGCTTGCGGTCCTCTCGTGAAATGGGCCATAGCGCAAGTCCGGTTCTCCGAGATCCTTGACAAAGTTGAACCATTGAGGAACGAGGTGCAGTCCTTGGAAGAGCAGGCAGAGCAAACAAAGGAGCAGGCCAAGATGATCATCAAGATGGTAGCCGAACTCGAAGCTAGTATTGAGCGATACAAGGACGAGTACGCCGCTCTCATTCGTGAGACACAAGCCATTAGTGCCGAGATGGACCGTGTGCAGAGCAAGGTGGATCGCAGTATGAAGCTTTTGGACAGTTTGTCGTCGGAGAAGTCTCGCTGGGAGATAGGCAGTCGCACTTTCGATACTGAGATGAGTACGATCGTCGGGGACGTCCTCCTCTCTGCCGCCTTCCTCGCCTATGCAGGGTTCTTCGATCAGCAGTATCGTGAGATGATGTGGCAAGATTGGTCGACACATCTTGCAGACGCAAACATCAAGTTCAAGGCCGAGCTCTCCCTGCCAGAATACCTGTCTACTGCCGACGATCGTCTTAGCTGGCAGTCGAAGTCTTTGCCCTCCGATAACCTGTGCACCGAGAATGCCATCATGATCAAGCGCTTCAGTCGATACCCCTTGATTATCGACCCCACGGGCCAAGCCACTACTTTCCTTCTCAACGAATACAAAGACCGCAAGATTACTGTCACGAGTTTCTTGGATGAAGCTTTCCTGAAAGTGTTGGAGAGCGCTCTCCGGTTCGGTAACACACTACTCATCCAGGATGTCGAGCACCTCGATCCCATTCTGAACCCTGTCTTGAACAAGGAGATTCGCAGGACCGGAGGACGAGTTCTCATTCGTCTTGGTAGTCAAGACATCGATTTCTCACCTTCCTTCACGATGTTCCTCTCAACTAGAGACCCTTCCGTCGAGTTCTCCCCCGACATTTGCAGTCGTGTCACCTTCGTCAACTTCACCATGACTCGTAGCAGTCTACAAAGTCAGTCGCTTGACCAAGTCCTCAAGGTTGAACGTCCGGACACCGAGCGCAAACGTACGGACCTCATGAAGACGCAAGGCGAATTCCGATTAAGGCTACGAACGCTCGAGAAACTGCTGCTGCAGGCCTTGAATGAATCCAGTGGTAATATTTTGGACGACGACAAGGTTATAGACACACTCGAAACGCTCAAGCGCGAGGCTGGCGAAATCACTCGGAAAGTCGAAGAAACCGATATCGTCATGAAAGAGGTCGAGCAAGTGACGGCAGAATACCTTCCTCTGGCCCAAGCTTGCAGTGCCGTGTTCTTTATCCTCGAGCAACTCAACCTGGTCAACCACTTCTACCAGTTCTCACTTCGGTTCTTCCTAGACATCTTCGACTACATTCTACTCCACAACCCGCATCTCACGAACATCACCGATTACAGCCGCCGCAGAGATATCCTTCTCTCAGATCTGTTCGTCACGGTTTACCAACGGACATCACGCGCCCTTCTGCATCGCGACCACGTCATGCTCGCGGTCCTGTTGGCACAAATCAAACTACGGGGTGTTGAAGAGATTGCCGATGAACTAGAGTTTTTGCTCGAAAGTGGAGATGGAGCACCTGCTGCCCCTGGTGCTTCGACAGAACAAGGACCCTCGGTGCTCTCCTTTGAGCAATCTCAGCGTCTCGACAAGTTTGCGAAGCACCCCATATTCAAACCAGTCCAGACTCATATCACGGAGAACGAGGACCAATGGATTCCGTTCTTGGAGTCATCCACTCCTGAGCTCGATGTTCCTTATCCCTGGGAGCCCAGCACACGTACGTTTCATTTTCTTTAGTGACTTCGAGACAGCTTCTTATGTGCCCTTGTTTTTGCCAGCTGCCGTTGAGGCGATTCGCAAGGTTATGATCGTGAAGTGTCTCAGACCAGATCGACTTCTCCAGTCTACGGCGCTCTTCGTCCGTGTCGCCTTCCAAACCGACTTGACATCTGTGTCGGGTTACGAACTTGGTAAGGTTGTGAACGACGAGGTTATGGCTTCTACGCCGCTATCACTGGTTTCAGTAACTGGCTATGATGCCAGTTACAGAGTGGAGAACCTTGTCTCTTCTTCGGGCGTCCGATGCGCATCTGTTGCGATGGGCTCTCAGGAAGGATTCTCGCTTGCCGACCAGGCCATCTCTCTAGCTGCACGACAAGGTTCTTGGGTACTGCTGAAGAATGTCCACCTCGCACCCTCATGGCTGGGGCAGCTTGAAAAGAAGCTGCAAACTCTAAACCCCCACCGCAACTTCCGCATCTTCCTCACGATGGAAACCAATCCCTCAATCCCCGTCAACATTCTCCGACAGTCTCGCATTTTCATGAATGAGCCGCCCCCGGGTATCAAAGCTAACTTACTCGACTCGTTGCGAGGTATCGCAGACAGCCGCCTAAGCCAAGGTCCTGCTGAGAAGGCTAGGTTGTACTTCCTGCTCGCGTGGTTCCATGCAGTTGTTCAAGAACGTCTACGCTACGTACCCTTGGGCTGGAGTAAGATTTACGACTTCAACGACTCCGACATGGCCGCTGCCTTCAATACGATTGACACTTGGATCAACAGCACTGCAAAAGGCCGCGCGAACGTCGACCCTGCAGCCATCCCTTGGGATGCTGTTCGCACTCTCATCAAGCAATCCGTGTACGGCGGCAGGGTTGACAGCGACTTTGACCAGAAGATCTTGGACTCCTTTGTGGACGGACTTTTCACAGCTTCTGCATACAACGTTGACTTCGATCTTGTGCCCAGCATTTCGGATACGCAGCGGCTTAGCATACCAGATGGAACGAGATTGGAGCACTTCTTGCAGTGGGTACAGAAGCTACCTGATCGCGAACCGCCCTCATGGTTGAGTCTGCCGCCAACTGCTGAGCGTGTTATTGCCGTTGCACAAGGTGTGTAGTAACTTACGCCCCATAAACATACGCCTAACACCCTTATTTAGGAAACGAGCTCCTTGGGAAACTTCGTAAGATGCGCTCGCTCGCGGACGATGACGACGACGCTGCTCCCTCTGGTGGCCAGTCCAAGGGCCAATCGTCGGCACAGCCTGCCTGGATGCGTAACCTCCTTGAGCGCTGTCGGGAATGGCTAGGTCTTCTGCCTCAGGTTTGTGCTGTACGTTGCGAATCACATCCACTTTACTAAATTATCCTACCAGAACTTCTCCAACCTCGAGAAGCAAACGGGAGACAACCAAGATCCTCTCTACAGGTTGTTCCATCGTGAGGGAAATATTGGTCGAAGGTTGCTTGACCAAGTCAAGAAGGATCTGTCAGACGTGATCAAGGTTTGCCAGGGTGAACTCAAACAGACCAATCATCTCCGAACCCTTATCAGCTCACTCACGAAAGGCACGTCGATCCTTCCATGTTAATATGGCCCATTTACTCATTACTTTTATAGGCACGATACCCAATCACTGGCGACGATACAAGGTACACAAGGTCATGGGCGTTTCCGAGTGGATTGCGGATTTCTCTCGCAGACTTGGCCAACTATCCCATATCGCCAGCCTCGACAACTTCAGCAACGTCGAGATCTGGCTCGGTGGCTTGTTCTTCCCTGAAGCCTATATCACTGCAACTCGCCAGGCTGTCGCTCATCGGAAGAAGTGGAGTCTGGAGACCTTGCGTCTGCAACTAGACATCGAGCGTGTGAACGATCCTGGCGCTTTCATCGTTGACGGTATGTGTTCTTGTTAGTTCGTGCCTGTTATCTATTTACTGACTAAATTTATCAGGGCTCGTTCTTGAAGGTGCCAGCTGGACATCCGACTTGTTGGCTTTGAACAATGGCGAGACAGTCCGCCTGAACCCATCACAGATACGCTGGGTGCAAGTCGATGAAGTACCCGATGCTGCACCCTCTGCTTCCACTGTCAACTTGCCAGTATACCTCAACAGTGACAGGAGCGACGTTATGTTCACTGTGGATCTGCCGATCGACCCCGCAGCAGCATCGCTGTTCGCTACTCGTGCAGTTTGTCTTACCGCTGGCGGCTAGAAGTTTGGAGACTTTCTTTAGGAACCATGTAGAGCATGCATACGACATACCCTCTCATCATCAGTATACTTGATACCTCAACCTCACACCTTGCTTTCGCCATTTTTCCTTCGCTATTTGTGGATACGGATGTATACCTCTCATGACTCACGATAATGACACGAATTTTCACTACTATCTCTCGCGCATATGGTATCCAAAAGAATGACTATTCCAAGCCGTTGCTGGTATGGTAAAAAACTAAATCGTAGCTAAACAGTAAGAGTACACCCGGTACATATTCCTTAACTTACAAAACCCAATAACTTAAGCAAGTTCATGATATGTCATCGCTCAGTTCTTTCCTCCCTTTCCCTTGGCGGCGGCCTTAGCATCGACCGCAGCGTTGGCAGTAGCGTTGGCAGCAGCAGCAGGAGCGGCGGCGGCAGCAGGGTTGGCGAAGCTGACAGCGGGGTTAGCTCCCTTCTTGACGGTGAACTGTGTAGGTAAAGCATATCAAGTCAGCACATGGGGTCATCAATAAAGGCACATGGTGCGAATGGACTCACGTAGATGGTGTCGTCAAGAGCACCGTGTTGCGCAACCGAAACGAGGCAAGGCTGGTGGTTGGCCGCGGCGACGATAGTGGTCATGCGGTACACACCGGCGGGGAGACCGTCAGTGACGTCGGCAGTCAGGACACCGTTCTGGGCAACACCGTTGATACCCTTGAAGAAATCGAACTTGGTGGGGTCGAGGGGAGTGGTCTGGTCCAGGGAAGCCATCTTCTGGACGACGACGTGCTGGTGACCGATGATGTTCTTCGTGGCGGCGTCGATCTGCTGAGGGGCGGAGTAGTAGGTCTCCTGGGCGTTGGTGAAGTGGCCGGTGACGAGGTTGTTCTGCTGGAGCTGGATGGTGAAGCTCTTGCCCTCTTCGACTTCACCGCCGTTCTTGGGAAACGAGAACTTGCAGGAGGGCATGTTGCTCTGGAGACCGATCTCACCCATAGGGGCAGGGTTACAGAAACCAGTGGTGACCTGCTTGCCGGTGGTCAGAGGGAACTTCGACGACTTGCAGAAGTTGATGAAGTTGTTCGTGGATGTGAGCGAGGCGACTTGGCCGGCTGCGGGTCTAAATTTCGATACATAATGAGTATGGCGTGCATTCTGTCCACGTATACGGATACTTACGTAGCCTGGCCGTCGGCCGCAAAGCTCTTGGCAATGACAGCAGGATCGAGGGTGAGAGAAGTGTTCGGGTCACCACCAGCTGCTGCAGCAGCGGCTCCGGCACCGGCGTTGTTGGCAGCAGCAGCAGCGGTCTGTGTACGGTATTAGTTTAGATTGCATTGATGGAGCCAGTGAACGACGTACGGTGGTAGCGGCCGCGGCGGCTCCAGCAGTGCTAGCGGCACTAGTAGCACCAGTTGCCGCGATACGAGCCTGGAAGTCGGCATCCGTAGTGCAAGTTACACTTGTACCAGCGGAATTGACGAGAGGGAGAGAATGGCAGCTAGAAGGAGCAACAGGTCAATTAAGAAGCAAGGTCGAGTGCGTGCAATGATGGACTTACACAGTACCGGGAGCACAGGCCTGGAGGACGAACTTGCTGTTCGCGCACTGAGCAAACTGACCGTTAATGCAGGCGTTTTGTCCAGTCGTGCACGGCGAGTTAGCATTCAGCTTGGCGAAGTTGGCTCTGATTACTTTCCGTCAGCAAGAGTATCTGATAAGGGTATCAGTTGAACTCACTCGTCAGCAAGGGCTTGTTGTCCATTCGCCAGAGTAAAGTCGGCACGGCGGACAGGGATAATGCGCGCAGAGGCAACGGCAGCGACGGAAAGAATGACTGCAAGAGAGAACTTCATGATTGCTTCGTAGTTTGGAGTCGGTAAAGAGGGTGCCGAGGGATATGGAGCTGGTCTTCACTGAAGAATACTGTTTGCTACGAGACACCGGGTCTGTGAATTAAAAAGTAAGACGATCCCGGATCGTTTGAGAGAAGGTATATAAAGAGGGAGAAGAAAGAAAGAAAGGCAGACGGCGAGGATAGCCAGGAGAAAGGATCGTTTGAGGCATTTTGAGTGTGGGGCCGGCCTATTATACCTGTTGCTCAGGCCCAACTAGTATGGTCAAAATCTTGTGTTTCATCATCTCGATGATGCGGATACGCATGCCGCTGGCCATCAACGGCCGCAATGGTGGGCAGTGCACCAAAGGTTGTTTTGTTTCCCTAAAATAACGTACGTAGGTGATGGTCAGCATGCGTGTTACAGAACAAAGAGGCCGTATCCATTTTCCAAAGGCATGAGCGTGCTATTATTGTCAGCAGGAGACAACAAAGAGGGGAGATGAGCGTTAAATTCCATTGCCGAAAGAGGCAAAAAGGCGTGTGGCCGTGATCCGAAAGCGGAAGGCGCGAGCGAAGCGCGGCATCATCTCGGGGTATGCCCTTACCTAAGCGCGTGGGCACGCACCCATCTCGTGATTGCAAGGTCCGAGATAAAACATCGCAAGGAAAAATGTTCGTCAACGTCGAGCAGAACCTCATCGTACGGTCCGTATTCCAAGTTCTCGCTACTAGAAAAGCCCAAAATGCGAGGACCCGTCCTCGTCCCATACCGCCACCAACCCCCGCTTTCCGCCGCCAAAGATGCCCGCGACCGTGACCGCACATGCTGTGAGTGCACCTCGCGCAGAATCTGACATTTGACACGAGGTTTTGATCGCCAACTTCACGACAGATTCTGTTTGACCTGGATGGGTGAGTGATCCCTTGGAGACAGTATCACGACGACCCATCAACCCAGCTCTTACGCATTGATCGTTGTCCGCGCCTAGAACATTGGTGGATACAACACCAGGTGTGCTCAAAGCATGGCAAGTCTATGCAAACGAGTACGGATTCAATGGCGCAGACGCTGCGCTCAAATCGCATGGGCGCAGGCTATATGATACCTTGCAAGATTACTGCAGACCAAGGAGTCAGGCAGAATTAGAAGTATGTCCGACGCCGCTGCTTCATGATCGGAATGTGTTCCGCTCACACGTTTCACGACGAATACAGGCCGCTGTACAGCGTTTCGAGAGTATAGTAATTGCAGGAGGACCCATAGTGCTGCCAGGCGCGTCAGCATTCCTCCAACGAGTAAGTGGTCGGGCGCAGTCACGTTTACATTCAGTCCATGTATCCTGATACCTTCCCAGATAGGTGCTCATAGCCCAGAAAAGGCCTCAGGATGGACGATCGTCACTTCATGTAAGCACTACCTCGCCTCACTCTTATTGCGAGATTCTAGCTTCCTCATATACTTCCGCAGCTACCAACGTGTACGCACCGAAAGTCCTCAGTGTATGTAGACTCCCTCTTCCTCCACTGGGACTAGTCACGTCTAGCGATGTGGCGAATGGCAAGCCACATCCAGCTCCGTATCTAGCGGGCGCCAGACGTCTTGGGGTTGATCCAAAGAACTGTGAGTACATTCAGAGATTAGCAGTTTTATATTGCTTACGCCATTGTACTCGGAAATTGAACCTTGTGACACTTACTCAATGTTCTCCGTTATCCAGGTATAGTCGTTGAAGACGCACCATCGGGAATCCTATCAGGACGGGCCGCGGGATGCATTGTCATCGCTGTCTGCACTTCCCATACTCGCCAGCAACTGCTCGCTTCAGGATCGAATCCACATTACATCGTGAAAGACTTGACTCAGTGAGGCATTTTCTATCATCAGTCGCGATGAGCATCTGCTGATTACGTTATCTTATCTTGTCCGTTTGATTCGATCAGCGTGACTGCAAGATGGATTGGTGAAGCCCTGGAAGTTTTCATCGACGACTCTGCCGCATAAATTCCTTGCGCCTCTCCCTACTTTTTGGGTTTTGAATCTTTTGATACCTCGCATTCTGCTCGCACCTGACACATTCGCATCCGGATCTCTACAATTGGGTACTCTGTCGTATCATCTATCTTGGTTTCTACGTTTTCTGCGATGACCTTGAGAGATTGGTTCTCTCAGGCGACCACTTTCGGCTCCTTATCAGTGTGTTACTAACAGTGTATAACTAGACTCGTACTCACACGTTTTCTCCATCATGATCATCTTGCCGCCACCATGCTCTAGCTTTCCGAGAACGCTGAACCTTGCAGAACCCGCGATCGCATTCAAAGCGACGTTCCGTAGGGCCTATTCATAGATGTATCTCACGAACAGTCTGTCCTGACCGCCACGGTCGTGAGCAGTTACAATGATCACGATCACATTCATGCCGAATGTTCAACCACTCGGCTCAGAAAGCGGCAGGGGATCTGGGATATAAGATGAGATAGAGAACTTGAGCGCCATATGCTGACTAGTGTATCCAAACCACAGGTACCTCGGTCCTACCTGCACAGCTTTGTGTCGCCTAGGTGAGCTATCGTATCGATCCATTTTACGATAGATATCTCCTCGGAGAGGTCACCTGTCTCTTGACGTCTTCCATGTCTCCGAACCCAAGGAACTGTGCTTGCGACTAACCCGGACCTAGACAGCAACCGTGACGGTACCAGGAAGCACTATAGCATGTCCTCAGGGGTCGTTACCGACAGCGGCGTGCGTGCTGCACCAAGCACAGGAAGCCTCGAATACGACAGTAACCAGGCTCCGTTGGACCCTGCTTTCTACGACGTCGATGTCGAGTTCTTCAGCACGTTGACGGGGATCAAAGACCATGAAGAACTGAAGAAGCACGTATTACAAGTCCAAGCTGATGCCTACGCTGTATGTTCCTCGTGGTCGTCGCAGTCCTACTCGCCATCGTATTGACGATGCATCACTAATCAGGTCTATCCATACCCATGCATTCGGAACTTCACGATCACAAAGTACGTGATGGGCCACAGAGCAGGAATCATATCGTCGTCTGTGGCTGATACTGCATCTCTCGGTCATGTAGGACGAAGGTTGATCGCTACCCCGCATACCGAGACCTCCTGAAGCTCGGAAAGGAGCGTCAAGGTGCAATCTTCCTTGACGTTGGATGTTGCGTCGGCAATGACCTGCGCAAAGCTATCCTGGACGGCTTTCCAGCTAGTCAGGCTTTGGGGACTGACCTTAAACCTGGTGAGTTGTGGTATTTACCAACGTTGTTCTTGGGTTTCAATTGTATTAACCTACACGTACTTTTTAAGAGTTCTGGGGTGTTGGTCATAAGCTATTCAAGTCCACACCTGAGTCTTTCCCTGTCAAGTTCATACCTGGAGATATTTTTCAGGCCTCTTTCGTGGACACACAGGCAAAGCCGGAAGCTCCGCCTCCAGACCTCTCCGCCCTCACGAACCTCACACCCCTTGTAGGACATGTCTCCGCCATACATGCGTCCGCATTCTTCCATCTCTTCGACGAAGAACGTCAATTACAGCTCGTGAAGATCTTCTCTTCCCTACTTTCGCCTGAACCTGGTTCAATCGTCTTCGGCTCGCATGTCGGCCTTCCGGAGAAAGGATTGCGTATGTCAGCGATTCAGCCCGGGCAGATAGATCGTTCAATCAGGATGTTCTGCCATTCGCCAGAGAGCTGGACCGAGTTATGGGAGAGCGTCGCTGGAAAGGGTAAGGTGGAGGTTCGGGCGGAGTTGAAGGAGCAGGTGAGGAAGGATCGGATATTGTTAACGAACGATACGAGGGCATGGCAGCTGGTTTGGTCCGTGAAGAGGCTTTAGCCCGTCATACAATGGTATTTTGGTGAAGAACCTATGTCGACGGGTTTCGTGATTATTAGCTCAAGACTCTTTTACAGAACGCAATTGATACTTTGGTTTAGACAGTTGTAGATATTGATTGATACTCACACTTAGGAGACGTTTCCCACATCATGGCAGCAGACAAGCCGGCGCGATCTGACAGATATGATCTTTCGCGGGGACAATTCAAGTTGTCCTGAACCACTTGACCTGTCGATCTACATACGTCATGCTGAATTCGTCCGGTCTCGATGTCAGCTTCCTCGAGCAGGATTATCCTAGTCGCGCCGTGAGCGATACCGCTTATTGCGACACGGCGCGAAGCACAGAATATATATCCTCCATATAAGAGCGAAGGTACATCTAATTAACGTTCTGTAAATATACAGCGACATCATCCAAGTGAGTCTATCAAACTTTCACGAGGTGGTTAGTAATGACATTGATGTCACCAGGTTTTTGATATGTCGGACCCAGCCCAGAGTGGAGGTGTACGTTTACCAGTCCCCGCAGAGCTCGACCTGAAGAGTGCGACACCTCTTAATCCCACCCACTACGAGGCCGATGTCGAGTTCATGAGCGCAGTGACTGGCATAAAAGACCCAGAAGAATTGAAACAGCACATCCTCAAGGTGCAAGCCGATGCCTATAAAGTATGTTTTCTCACTTGCCCTGAGTAGATCCATCTGAATGAGTTTATTGTGAAGGTGTTTCCGTACCCATGCATTCGTCATTTTGCCATTTCCAGGTACGTCACAACTTGAAGAATACCCACCCGGATGTGCTGCTCATATCTGACTTTGACCTAAGGACGAAGATCAATAAGCTCCCTGCTTATCCAGACCTCCTCAAGCTTGGCAAGGAACGCAAGGGTGCAATATTCTTAGAAGCAGCCTGTTGTGTCGGCAACGACCTGCGTAGGGCTGTTTTGGACGGATTTCCGGCCGATCAAATCATCGGGACTGACCTGTACGGAGGTAAGTAAGTCAATAGATACCGATTTTGCAGTGGCTGACGCAATATGCCCCACTCGACTCAAACTCATCTTACCAGGCTACTGGGAGGTCGGTCATCAGCTATTCAAATCTACTCCAGAGACTTTCCCCGTCAAGTTTCTACCTGGTGATATCTTCGAACGCAGCTTCCTTGACCCAGATGGGAAACCCGAGAGTTCGACGCCAAGTATATCGACCTTGACGAACCTTACACCTCTTGTTGGCCGAGTGTCAGCCATTCACGCCTCCTCGTTCTTCCACCTGTTTGACGAAGAGCGTCAATTACAACTCGCCCACCTCACAGCGTCGCTTCTTTCGCCTGAGCCGGGCTCGATCATCTTCGGCTCCCACCGTGGTTTACCCACGAAGGGGCTACGCGTCGGGACGAGAAATACCTCACAGACACCACAGGGTATAAGTATGTTCTGTCACTCCGCGGAAAGTTGGAAGGGATTATGGGAGGGCATACTTGGAAAGGGAAAGGTGGAAGTGGACGCAATGGTGGAGGAGGCTGCGGAGAGCACAGACTCGGTTTGGACGGGCGAGAACAGGAAGCGTTACTCACTAGTCTGGTCAGTGAAGAGAGTGTAAATTTGACTGCTGACTGGAGGGTTCAACCCCGCTTTGAAAACCCATGGGCTATCGTCCGCAGTAGTTCCTACAGTGCCAGTGCATTTCAACATCAACGCAATACCACTATATACCTTTGCTAGAAGACAGAGAATAAGATTCAGTGCACAGATGACCGGCCACCCATGGATTGATCCTGAACCTACTTCAGTGCTTCTGAGTCCTGATAGGTCTCTCTCACACGCAACCTCCTGACCGGTACGCAAACACTTCTGGGAAACAGCGTCCCAGGGGTTCTATGTATAGACTCCAGTCACTTGTGATTGTAAGTCGGCACGAACTGCTGCGGGACATTCGAAGATAAGAACCTGGCGAGAGGAGTGCCATACGTTCCAGGACGATTAAGTATCACCGTAGAGGTAAATTTTCCACTTCAAAAGGGTATTTACATGCATGAGCACAACTAACGGCATGTGCCGCTTGTAGTCTTGCTACCTCCAATGTCGTACGTGCATACAGAGAATGTGCATGGTGCATCGACCCCGGTACAGATCGACGCAAACAAAGTCCCGCCACTGGATCCTACGAATTACGCTGCAGACGAAGAGTTCCTGAGCACCGTCACAGGGATTAAAGACGCGGGAGAGTTGAAGCAGCACATACTCGATGTGCAGGCTGAGGCCTACGCAGTACGTGGCGTTCTACATGCCCCTGTTAGCTGTAAAAGCGTTGAACTGATAAATTCAATATTAGGTGTATCCATACCCCTGTATCCGCAACTTCGCGATTTCGAAGTATGTGAAATGCAACTTACATTCTCAGAGCTGCTGGGCCCGCAACCTAACTCACAAAACAGGACAAAAATCAATCACTACCCTGCATATCAGGACTTACTCAAGCTTGGGAGAGAACGTCAAGGGGCGATATTCCTCGAGGCTGCATGTTGCGTGGGCAACGACATTCGTAGGGCTGTCCTAGATGGGTTCCCAGCCGAACAGATTGTTGGAACTGATCTAAACCCCGGTGAGTAATAGATCGAAAGTCGCGTGAAAGGTACCTTCCCTGTGCAGCCACTGACGCGCAAATTGGATTGGTAGGGTTTTGGGAAGTTGGCCACAAGCTCTTCAAATCGACGCCTACCACGTTCCCTGTTAAGTTCCTCTTCGGTGATATTTTCGCAACCGACTTTCTTGACACCAACGCTGCGAATGAAGATTCAACTCCCAGGCTCTCTACTTTGACCAACTTGACACCACTCGTTGGTCATGTCTCGGCTATCCATGCCTCTTCTTTCTTTCACCTTTTCGACGAAGAACGTCAATTGCAACTTGCCCATATCTTCAATGGGCTACTATCCCCGGAGCCAGGTTCGATAGCCTTCGGCGCACACGGCGGTCTTACAGAGAAGGGATTGCGCCTCGGCACTCTAAGCTCCATCGGAGCATCACGACAGATGAAGATGTTCTGTCACTCGCCGGAAAGTTGGAAAGCGATGTGGGAGGAGATCGTTGGGAGAGGAAAGGCGGAGATACATGCAAGATTGGAGCAAGCGCCAGACAGAAAGGACTGTATCTGGGAGGGAGAGAACAAGAAGCGTTACTGGTTGGTTTGGTCAGTGAAGAGGCTATGAGCCGCCGTACGGAGTGCTATGTTTGTGTACTTGTAAACGGTCTGCAATTGATAGGTCCACGTTCGAGAGACCATGGCGTCCAGTGGCAGACAGCTGCGCCTCTAAATTGTGACTCACGGTGGAGTGCGGCCTCCGTACCAGTACAGTCAGCAGCCTTAGGTCGCCGCGCCTCGGGGGCCGTCGCGTAACCATCTAAGAGTATAAGAACCGTGTCGATCGATACTGGGGACGAGTAGACCTCACACCTCAACAACTACTGCCCAGCCTGAGCTTACCTGAAGGTAAAACCAGTTGATCGTCAACATATGCATCACTGACATCTTGACAGCAATTAGCACATATGTCAGATACAACTCAAGCCAAGCTGCCTCCTCCGGCAACTGCGAACTATAGCAGTAAAAGCGCACCGTTGAACCCATCTCTGTACAACGTGGACGAGGAGTTCTTAAGTGCATTGACAGGAATTACAGACCGTGAAGAGCTGAAAGAGCACATCCTAAAAGTGCAAGCTGATGCATACGAGGTGGGAGTTTCCTCAGATCTGAGAACTGGAGACTAAGATCACTCACCTAAGATCGGGGGATTCGCCAGGTCTTCCCCTATCCTTGCATTAGGACCTTTGAAATTGCCAAGTGCGCCTGCCTAGACAGAAACCAGCCTTGCACACGCACCCACTAACTTGAGTCGTGATCCAGGTCAAAGATCAACAGATACCCTGCTTACAAGGATTTGTTGACACTTGGGAAGGAACGTCCGGGGGCACTGTTTCTTGATATAGGGTGTTGCGTGGGCAATGATATTCGCAGAGCCATCCAGGATGGCTTTCCTGCCGATCAAGTCTTGGGAACCGATCTGCATGCCGGTAAGCTGCAAATCAACATATCTTGTTAGTTATTGACGTCGAAATCTCGCGGTATCGCAAGGCTTCTGGGATGTCGGGCATCAGCTGTTCAAGTCTACACCGGAGAGCTTTCCTGTGAAGTTCCTCCCCGGAAACATTTTCGATCCAGAGTTCCTAGATCAACAGGCTAAACCCACGAACGTGGTGGAAGGACCGAGCCCAAAGCTGAATGATCTGACGAACCTTACTCCTTTGGTCGGGCGGGTGTCTGCTATCCACGCGTCACTCTTCTTCCATCTCTTCGATGAGGACCATCAGCTTAAGCTAGCCAAGCTCTTTGCGGCACTTCTCTCCTCCGAACCAGGTTCATTGATCTTTGGGTCGCACAGTGCTTTGCCAGAGAAGGGTTTAGTTATGGAGAAGTTGAAGCCGGGAGAGAATCACCAAACGACGAGGATGTTCTGTCATTCGCCGGAGAGTTGGAAGCAGATGTGGGAAAGTGTCTTGGGAAAGGATAAAGTGGAGGTCAAATCGACGTTGGTTGAAATGCGGAGGAAGGATTGGGAACTCCAAGGTGACGACACGAAGTTCTGGCTTTTAGTGTGGTCTGTAAAAAGGATCTAAGTGTTAGTAACATTGGTCGAGGTATAAGTAACGTACATTATATAACGGCCAGCCATTCCATCTGTTGAAGCAGATATACAAACGGAAATTTCACACTACGCGCCTCGATAAACCCGCACGACCGCTGCACGCTGTCACCCACATGGCTTCCCAAGCTCGTTTTTACAGTGTCAAACAGTGATGCGGAACAAAGTCTCCCACTTATCAAAGTCCGTAATACCATCCACCTCCATCCTGTCCTTTCTAAACTTCTCCCATTCTCGCAGATTGATCCATATCCTGTTCGCAAGTACGTTCGGCACGGAAGCAGTGAAACCGCAGCCGACAGTGTACAATGCGTAGGGAGCGGACAGGATCAAGATAGCGTTGACGAAAGTCACTACGATGATTCTATAATGAATGGTCTGTGAGCATGCCTTATCTGAGGGAGGGATGATGGATAGCTCACGCAATGCTATAGACTATAGAGTCTCTGACCAGTATGTAGGCGAGCCCGTCGTAGCGTTGGTGGCGTTGAAGATACGTGTATGCTACCTTACCAGCTATGAGGCAAAGAAAGATGACTGTCATCATGTCCCAAGCTACTCTAGAATTCGAGAAAAGCATCGTCAGCAGTAAAATATTTTGCTTATAATGGGACCACTAACGTTATACCAGTAATAAACATAGGGAACTTTGCGTGTATCAGGACGTCGAGATCATCCGAAGTTGGGTGCCAGCCATGTGCTGCATCACTCGAAGATACATCGAGACATATCGGATCGTGGGACATGACTGTGTAGAGGATTTGGATCAGATAGATCATGTCTATGAATCAACATGCTCGACTCACGTCTGACAGTGAATCCAAATCTCATGGAGAAGCCGAATACCAAGAAGGCCAATGATATACAAATGATAGAAAGAGGGATTAGAAGCCTGCAATCTGTAAAATCATCGATATTCGGGACACTTGTGGTGAGAAGATATGAAAGTACGCACAATAGCGGCGATTATATATGGCATAGAGCCATATCTGTAGAATGACTGGAAATGAATTAGTCACAGGTGCAAAATCGGTCGCGTCCGACAGTAAAGAATTGCGTACGTTGAACAAAAACGATCGCAATCCACGCTATCCGCATACACTTAATACTGACACTAGAGTAATGATAGAAAAACATATAATATACCGTAATTTCCAGTCAAAAAGCCCAGCAGAGTGCCTGTGAACGTGGTCAACCTATAATTCCGAGGGAACGAAATTCAGAGGCCTACATCTGAAAGGACAAGACTTTTAGTTCGCTGACTCGTTGGATATTTATAAAGCGGCATACCTCATAGGAGTACGCGCTCCGAAGAAAGTAGCTAAATCACCGTCGGTGACATCGCCAAATCGTACATCAGTTTCAACACTACTATTGAGTTGTCCCCGACCGGCGAAAACTCACTAAGAAGGTACGATAGCGCCATTAAAAGAGTTATATAGCGGTTCTACAAGGCCGACTGTGAGATAGTTTCTCGTTGAATTAAATCGAATACCTACTAGTAGGTAAACTACTTTCGGCAGCGACCATCGTGAAGGCTGCGGAGAATATATTCAGTAGGTGTCAAGACATTGTTGTGAAGTTAAGGAGCTTTGGCCACTAACCCAAACTAGTTCCACCTAGAATAGAATAATATAAAAAGGACGCCACGTCAGCTCGCCATACCAACCGAGCCAATGTTAACTGGTTCTGATGAAAGAGTCGTACCTCTTGACTGAATGTCGCAACTGGCGGGATTGAAACAATTCAATGTCAGTATCGAAATGATTGCGGAAAACACGACGGTCAGACGTGCAAATCCATAGAACTCACGATATTCCCAGACAACGAGAGCCATAGACGCAGCAGTAGCATACGACGAAGCACCCTTCAGATAAAGAAACGTCTCCCAAATCTCAGAAAAGCTGGCTCCTCCATCCATACGTACACGGACGGGCTCGCGCTAACGGGCTCAACTTCTCGAGAGAGAAAGGTCAGCAAGGGGAGTCTAGCAAGTGAATGAAGACTCAGCGAAGGGGTTCATGGATATGAGAGAAAAGAGAGATGTGTAAAGCGAATCCTGCCGTCACGTCCTGCCAGTTTTAATGTGGCAGTCAACGATCGGCGCTAAGTTGATAAATGAGCTCCTCCTGCGCGTACCTGGTAGCTACCACACAGACGGGTCCTCCGGCGGTAAAGTCGTATATCCAGATTGTCATCGGCAAGAGATGGATCTTGTGTAGATCTCTAGAAAAGTAGAGAGACGATTGTGACAAAAGGCATTCGGAGCAAGCACCGTACGCGTACATGTAGCGAGACAATTAGACCATAAACTCGATAGCTTGGCATACAATGCGCGTGTCAATTTTAGTTGCGGCGTATAACTGTCAGAATAAACGATATCTGGCCGGTCCAGTCTTCTCTAGATTCAGGACTGTCCAAGTTTTGATTCATAGCTTACGAGTACGAAGCGACCTGGAAGACTGCGGCGTGTGACTCGGAATTAATTTATCTGGCAAGCCACATATCCAACCTTCCATAACTCCTCGGGAAGGGATATCTCTCTACTATGACGTCTAGCTCATGCACAGACATCTGCGTACTCTCATGTAAGCAGTGGTGTAAGATACAATGATAGGGCTCTACAAAGATACGGAACAAGCGAACGAAGCTGGTGGCCACATCAGGACCCCAGACCACTCCCGCGCGCTTAACGGTCCATGATGATTATGCCGAAATAAAAGCAGCTTTTGCCGCATCGCAATCATCGCAAATCCATGATATCTACAGCACAGAGCCGATGGTCAAACTCCGTAGTAAAATTCTTCGTTACCATAAATCCTACCATCTATGCCGGTATGCACCGCCAAAGCCGTAGCAGAACGCACCAGTATTTTCCTGCCAATGCAGCCGGTAACTGCATCCCACAC
The DNA here is from genome assembly GCA_037039805.1 of Irpex sp. M6601. Taxonomy (NCBI): domain Eukaryota; kingdom Fungi; phylum Basidiomycota; class Agaricomycetes; order Polyporales; family Irpicaceae; genus Irpex; species Irpex sp. M6601. The sequence continues at coordinate 7,494 of JAXQGN010000214.1, read as the reverse complement.
AGGCTCGAGCGGCAATTATAGCTACAGTTCAAGTTGTATAGATTGATACAAGATATGTCGATCATGTACACTGAGAGCAAAGCAAAGTTTTCACATCGAGGACACACGTCCACATTAGGCATTAGTACAATTTACAGCTTTTACGCCTCCTCAAGCGGGGGAGGACCGTCATCATCATCATCGTCAGACTCGGGCTCGCCACCAGCAGAGGGGCCACCAGCACCGCCGAGGTCGCCCAAGCCAGCGCCGCCACCCATAGACTTCATCATCTGTAAAAGAACACAAAGTCAGCTATTGGGGTTCATATAGTGAAGACCGTGGTGTGCTCACTGCTTCGAAGTCCATGCCACCGGGGCCACCCATTCCAGGCATGCCTCCCATTCCGGGCATGCCTCCCATTCCGGGCATTCCACCCATACCTGGCATACCGCCCATGCCACCCAAGTCAAGATCCTCATCGGCAACAGGGACACCATCCTGCTCGTCCTCGTCTACCCATTTACTGAAGTCAGTCTTGATGAACGAGTTCTTGACCTTCTCCTTCGTCAGACGGGGCCAGTACTCGGCCTGCTTCTCCTTTTTGCGGATGACAAGCGCTAAGTGGCGACTTGTGAGAGTTTGCTTGGATTGCTGTGTGCGATGTGCATTAATTGTGAGTTTACACGCGTCGTAAATATTAGAAAGACGCGTAGACGCACCTCTGGGACAACCTCGGCGAACAAGTCGAACTTGAACTCGTATTCTCGCTCTTCGAGGCCTTTGGCGGCACTACGAGTATTTGCAGAAGAATCGATCATCAGCTAGCCGCTCGACGCGTGTTTGGATAATTGGCGTACGTACTTGCCTGCCTTTGCAGCGAACGATATGCTCGTCGGTGTCAAGTCGTACTTGAGGCTGTCTGGGATGATGTCTGGGAGGTTAACGGTGACATAGAGGATATTCTGCGACACGAAAGAACAGAACGCGTTCGTCAATCTCGAGATAAATGGCGTAGATCTATGAACGCATACGTACCTTCTCCTCGGATGTTTCAGAGCTGCGTTGAGCCCACAGGACTTCAGGATGGAACGGCATCGTGCAGAGTGTTTTGTAGGATGGTTTTGAGGGTGTCTGGGACGAGGCGAACGACGTCGAGCGTGGTTAATAGCTGGGGTGGCGAGAGTAGGTCGAATGCTCCAGAATATCGGAGAACGCCTGGGGAGCGGGCGCTTGTAAAGACCTGTAAAGCGCGCATATCACGTGGAGGTTTAGGGTAGGCTGGGGAAGACATGGGCGTGTGGGGCAGAGTTTGTGCTTGACAGCGGCTTGTCCTCGTCATCTCGGTTTCTTGTGCTCGACGAGCTGCATCTAGGTTCACTCAACAAAAGCATATGTGGTATGTTTCTAAGCTGGACGAGAGTATATTTCTGCTATAACGACCTTTGTTAATACAGGTGTACGCGGTGGTATCTGCCACTTGTGCTATTGCCCTTGCCAATAGCGCCACCATACTTTCTTGCGCTCTTTTTGTTCTCAACCACTCTTCACGCGAAGCCATGGTATGTCCTACGTATTCAATGGAGATTACGAGACTTAATATCTACGATTGAATCCCCCTCTCAGCTTCTATTGCATCATCCTGCTCACGGCCCTGTTCATGGCCTCATGTTATTGGCCCCCTGCACCCATCGACACGCCCCTCGATAGACCGTGGTCAGATAACATCACCACGTTCGCAGAAGCACTCATCTCGCGCATGCCGAATCTTCCCTTGGAGATGATACCTTCCACAATACAAATTGCCGACCGTTGTTGGTGCGACTTTTCCGAAGGATTCTTCGAACCGTTCAACACCACTCAGTGGGAGGTGAATAGTGTGGAGGGGTTGAAGAGGCAGTTGGAGAGGCAGATTAGGGAAAAGTCAGGTGCTGGTTTGGTCGATGCTAGTTCGCAGAACAAAGCGCCGACGCTGCAGGCGGAGTTCGAGAACAGGTACAAGGCCTTCAGTTCGTCGTTCAAGACCATGTGGGACAAAATCAACCTCTCCTCATACTCCTCGCCACACTTCCCAACGAACGCAACGCTGTCACCGGAAGATGCTGAGGAGGCCATACACGCCGAACCTCCTTCCCTTCCACCAGCCACACCCACTTCGTCTTCGTCCACCTCAGCGCTTCCAGCACTACAAACTATATCATCGCTATGGAAGGAATATGACCTACGACCGTATGGGTTTGACATGGTTGTAGATTTACGATGGTCGTCGTAGCACGCTCCTCCACCGGGACATTGCATTGCTCCGCCATACCCTCATCATACAAAGTTAATTTATTGTAACGAAACATAATAACACCACCTGTAGACATTTCTGTATCTTTAATTCGATACTTTTTATCGCTCTTATTCTGTGAAATGTTTCTAGCAGACGTGCCTAGCAGACGCCCATTACATAGTGCCCCGGTCAAAGCCGAGGCATAAGCGCCTCCGCGTCGTCGACGCGCTTCGGCCGTGGAGAAGACCGCACTCGGATACCCTTGCACCTCGACCGTCTTCATCCTCCTCACTCTGCAGTCTCTGTCGGTGGCATAACGTCGAAGGCAGTCATGCCAGCGAGCTCACGAAAACGAGAGCCAAGAGCGGCGGTGGAAGACCTCGCGGAAGGCACGTCGTCTAGGAGTAGATTGGACGCCGTCGGGCAGGTTATAATGTCACCCTTCTCGAGGGTTAAACACGACTCGAATAAGCTGTTTTCTGAGCGTGAGTGGGACTGGAATAGTTTAAACAAATATATTGTGGCTAATGCGTTTGAGCAGTGGCCCCTGTTATTATGACACCGCGCATGGCGAGTGCGACAGCAAACGCGGCAAGCAGACGAGTGATCGGTGGTAGCGGTGTAGGCTCTTCGCGTATGGACTTTGCGACGCTCGGAAGGGCACCTCTACGACTTGGCCTAGGTACTCGGAAGTTGACTTCGCGCGACTTGCAGATAGTAGAGGCCACGGCTGAGTTGCTAGAGGAAGAGATACCTGAGCCGGACGGGGTTGCGTCCAACGTCAGTTTGCTAAAGGGGTTCAATGCGACTATCCCTAGTTCGGAGAAGGCAAGGACGAGGAGACGGCAGACGAGGAATGTTGAGACCCCGAGGCTGGGTTTGAAGAAGCTGGGTATGGGGTCGCGAGGGTTATTGATGGATGAGGAAGAGAGTGTGGCTAGCGAGGATGACGTGGTGCTAGTAGGGAGCTCTGCGGGGAAGGGTAAGAAGGGCAAGTCGAAACGACATGGGAGGACAAGCCTGAGTGCTGGTGTTCATCTTGGCAAGGACGAACTCGTCCGGCAGACACATGAGATCGAGCGGGATAAGGAGAATATACATGTTCGCAGAGTACGTGCTATTTATTGTGTTGAGATTGATCTTCTGAGTTTCATGGATCCTGTAGGCGTTGGTTAACAATGAAATTGCGGAGATAACACATAAAATAGAAGCATTGGATGCTATACGATCGAAGTTGGAGCAGGACCTTCTAAAACTTCAGGAAGACGAGCTAGAACTGGACGATGAATGTGAGTCTACAGTTGACTTTTAGGTGAACTATATTCACATTCGTACAGTGGAGGGTGTCAAAGCACGTTTAGAAGTCGAGCGGTCAACAACTAGCACGTCACATACTCCTGCTCCCGCTCAAAGCTCAAGACGGCGGAAAGGTAGGACTGTTATGTACACTCACTACATCTCCGCTCACATAATTACACATAGGTCCTGCATTCCTGCCTTCTGAACACGATGAACTACCACATGGCATGGCATTCATGGTAATGACGCAATGTTTGTCACACAAACTTCTATGTTGACGAAAGACATTCTGTATAGACACTGGAAGGCCATACTACCCCAATCACGGCACTAGACTTCTCCGAGCCATACGGGACACTCGTATCTGCATCATTAGACGACTCCCAGCCCCGTGTATGGGATCTGCTCTCTGGCGACGAGATTGGTCGATTACGGGGGCACCGTAGCACGGTCAAGTGTATACAAGTTGAGGACAATTTGTGCTTGACGGGCGGCGAGGACGGGAACGTCATATTGTGGGACCTCAGGAAAGTGGATGAGGACGAGGAGTGGGAGAGGGACGTCAGTTTGAGTGAAGTCGCGGAGGCGGACGAGGAGAGTGTGGACGAGTTTGGGAACGTACATCATTCAGAGGCGAATGGTGCGGTTCGTCAAGGAGGCAACTCAGCAGGGAGTGTCATAGACCAGAGTAGCGCATCCATCCGAGTGCTAGAGGGACACAGCAAAGCCGTCACATCCCTCTACTTCGAAGACGACTGCCTCGTACGTCCCTTAATTACACCTCCACCACCCCATCACCTGACAAAGTATAATTCATAGGTCACTGGTGCTTCCGATAAGACGATGCGTCAATGGGACCTCGCGACCGGCCAATGTGTCATGACCATGGACATCCTCTGGGCGATCTCCCACCCTCCAGCAGCCGCCCCAGGCACAGGAATCCCCAACCACCTCTTCCCCGGTGCCGCAGCGGCAGCAGGGACGTTTGCTGTTCCCACTCCACCGTTCGCGGACGGCAGCTGGGATATGTATCAGGATTTTGTGGGCGCTGTGCAGTTTTGGGGGTATGCACTCGTGAGCGGGAGCGGGGACGGGGCGGTCCGGATGTGGGATAGTGAGTGCTGCTTTTTTGTGCGTTGTGAGAGGTTTGTGGTGTGGGAACTTATGATTGTGTTTGTGTGGTGGTGGTGGCACAGTGCGAACTGGTCAGCCGCATAGGACGTTGCTTGGTCATACAGGCCCGGTAACGTGTTTGCAGTTCGACGAACTGCACGTTGTCAGTGGTAGTCTGGACAAGTCAATACGGGTGAGTTCTCCTGCATTGCCGTCCTGTTCCGTCGCGTATCTTGGGATGCACACGTAAAACATGGCTATTAACGGGTTGCGTGATGTATTTCAGATATGGGACCTTCGTACCGGTGGCATATTCGAGACACTCAAGTATGACCATCCGGTCACAGCTCTCCAGTTCGACACGAGGAAGATCGTCGCCGCCACAGGCCAGAACGGAATTGACGTGCGTACACCACAAACTGTATTATTCCTCTTGTTTACCGACTCTGACATTTTGCTCTTTCCGTCTTTCTTTGCTTTCTATCACTTGCGACAAATTGATCGCGATTTATTGCTGTGTGAACGTACACGTATATGGCGGCGGCCGTTGGTTTTTGCGGTGCAGATCTACAACCGGACGACGATGCAGCACTCTTCGCTGCTCACGAACGGCCACACGCGTCCCGCGGAGAAGCTGAGATACATGGACAAGTACCTCGTGTCTGGAGGTCGCGACGCGACTGTCAAGATCTGGGCGCTGTAGAACGCCTTCTTCTCGTGCTTCGACGTTCTCAAGCTATCACGCCAGGACACAGCACAACGTCACTGGCCGCGTGGGTGGCTACATACATATAACAAAAGTTCTTTAGGTATTAGATATTCGAACGCGACGGAGCCTTTTTTTCTTGCACGTTGTGACGCGTAAAGATTGCGCATTTGTCGAAGGTCGGTCCCGGGTTTTATAGACGGTTGCTGGTTCGCTCGCATGCCCACGGTCAACGTTCATGGACGTCCGCACACAATGTAATCTAACCTCTTCATGTCCCGTATCATATTAGCTCATTAACTCTGCAATCTCAATGCTCTGCTTCTGCCGTACAGTACCATAATTACGCTGTTGCTTTCGGAGCCGAAAGGACGAAGGAGATGAGGATGTGTATCACGAGCGAGATGAGACGGGAAGGAGAGGGATCTTGGGTTTGCGAGCTCTTATGGGATCATGAGAAAAGTTGGACGTATTTGAAGAAGCAGTTGAAGAGTCGCTGCGAACTTGCGAAGTCTTGTCTCAATACCGCTGTCCACGTGTGCCATGTGCCAGTCAGATGGGAAACGCTATTATGATACGGACGTATGGGTACTCGTCAGATGTAGAATACAGGAATAGAATGCATATGGGCTATCATGATAGAAGGAGACGTCCAGAAAACATGATGAACGTAGACCGCGGCCGCCGACGACCCCGATGATGAAAAAATTACTACTATACATACATACAATACACAAGGTACACTGCAACATGTGCATGTCTGGATGACGTATGGGTATACGAGATGTTACGAGACAACGATGAAATGCGCACGGGAGCCGTGCCAGAACGGAACTTCCCACAAAGTCCCGCAAACGAAAAACAGACGACAGGACAATTACAAGGCGCGGAACAAGGATACGCTGAGGAACATGGAACATGGAGCACGGAATGAAGAATGGAGGGAAGGAGACGCTGTGGGAGGGGTCAAACGGGACATATCCGTCATCCCGACAACAGAGCTTCCAACGCACATACAGTACGTATTAGAGTTCTGCGCGATGTGGATCACGGCGTATATTCCGCATTGCCCGAAGGCAAACGGCGGGAGGCTACTGGCTAGTGATGGCTCTTGACATCCCGCTGCGCTTCCATATTCTTGTCGGAGTAGTGCTGTACTGTGATGTCTGTGTTTTTACGTTTGGGACGACGGGCGGGTCTTGGAGGGCCCCATGCCATGTTGTCGTCTTCGAGCTCCTCGGCTATGCCTGAGGAGCTTGAGGAGCTTGCACAGTCGTTGAGCGTGTATGAGGGTGGAGGGAGGTTCGGGAGCTGTGTGTCCAATCGGGTTGCGAGCGTTTGGTGAGCAGGGGGAGCGCAATGTAATGGTGAAAGTGGGCTCACTGTGAGGGTGATTTCTTCTGACGCGTCGGAGCGAGTGGTGGATGTTGAGAGGTACGACGTGCGTCGTGAAGAACGCGTCGATTGGGCATCCTAAAAACAGAGATGACAGGAAGGCATTAGAATATGTATATGAAGGTTTATTGCGAGCAAGTGAAGGCTGTTCCAGGCTCGAGAACCCCTGTAGTGCGAGGCATCGAAATGAGACATTACGAGACTCATACGACGGGCGACTGAACGGGATCGTCCCATAATGCGCAGTATTGGGCCCAGATTGACTGTCGAAACAGGGACCGGGGACTAGTACTCACCTGCGTCTTTGACCGACGAGATGTCAAGGAAAATAGTGAGAATGGGCTCATCGCTGAGTATAGTCTGCAGAGTTGTAAAACAGGGAGGAATGGATACTGTAAGTTGAGGATTGACGTTGTGGGGTTTATATTTATATGGACGCACCACCGGCGGTCTTCCTTTTGTCACGTTTTCGCTAAAGAGCTTAGTAGGAGCTTACTGAGAAGTCACGAGCTGCCAGTAGGGGTTGCCCGCTTTATGATTTGACGGCATGGTCCACAGCTGCCCAACCGGCGGACCTGTATTGGCGTGCTTACTGTGTGAATGTTTACTTGTTCAACAAGCTAAAACACCGGTATCTTTTTTTTTTTTTTTTGAATCCTATTATTATTGTCAGCGGAGCTAGGGACAAATGTAAAGTACAAGAGGGTAATAAGCAGTGTCTAACTACCTA
>JAXQGN010000213.1:0-43780 GCA_037039805.1 Irpex sp. M6601 | reverse complement strand
TATTCGGCCAGTCAGAGATCGGCTATAACGTTCTCAGACCATGATGCGCTCTATCATAAGCAAGCCAATGTGTGTGGCGAACAACACGTTACTATACTTTATAAACATTATATAGGTGGTATTGGCTCGTTGTTACCAAAACTACCGTAATGCAGAATGAGGGCGAGACCACAAGACCCTGGTATCGCCAGCACCATCATGGTCATGGTTCCGCTACGGCCAATGCAGGCTCTCAGCCCTTCGTACTCACGAAGGTCATTAACGTGCGTATACTCGTTAATTACTAAGCACTATCACTTAATCCATTTTTTTGCTTGCTGCACAGCCAAAATCCTCGAAGGCGTCACAGTTTCTTTCTGTTGCGGCCTTTCCATGGCACCTGAACTCTCTTGTGGCCGACGGATTATATAACATATCTGCGGAAAAAATCGAGCAGCGTGAAGATCAATGGAGAGCTGCAGTCACTCCCTGGATCGGTAGTGTTTTAGTTGGAAGCATTGGTCAAGCGTGGATATTTCGCAGATCTGGGCCGCCATTATGCATCCAAGTACCTCCTTGCTCAGATGAGAGTAGGTCGAGACCACCTTAGATTTGATAACGAAGCTGACATGAAGGACCAGATGCTGAAAAGGCGATGGGACGCCATGTTAGATGCGTCGCATGGGCATTAGACCCTCGGACATGGACCACACCTCTTGTCATACTCGCAGCATTTGGTATGGTGTTTGTCTACGACCCTACTGCAGAGACAATCATCAGTAGACTCAGAGGACACGGCGGTGTATGTACGCCCATCCAATCTCTCATTTTACAAAATGTGACTAATGCAACTCACCAGGAAATCACTTGTATTGCAGTGCACCATATAGACCCGTATAGGTTTTTAACGTCTTCTCGCGACCAGAGCACACGACTATACGATCTAAGATACATACCTCGACAACAGCCCAATAATCCCCCTTGGCCACCCTCTACGCGCCCCAGTTTTGCCGGCGCAAGCTTTGGTTTACATGTTACTGGGTCAGAAGGAGATGGTTTTGGCAGGTGTATCGCCGTCCTCGCTGGCGGTCGTTCTGGGGGCCATCAGGCAGCCATCTTGCACGTAGTAAGGAGACCGTGTCGTCCAACTAAGCATTTCACATACTTAAAATTATTTATGTCATAGGCCTGGCATCCAACCGAAGATTTGATAGCCACATGTGGTGTAGGTCTTGCGCTACATACTCTCTATACCGACTAAATACCTCCCAGGCTGACCGCACAGTGAAAATTTGGCGTATGCCCTATGTGGACTACAAGAAAGTCCAAGAGAACAGGGAGTATATCGCTCGTGAAGATAGACCTCTTTTTTCTACGGACCTCATTCATAACGCGCGTGTTCTGTCGGTTTGGTGGTATGTTTTGTGCGGATGCCGGTATTCTCCTTCTGATAATGATTACCTTATTCTTCATGGTTAGGCTCAGCCGCGACATCCTGATCTCACACAGTGCGCCTGCATTAATGCGGGGTAAGTCAGTCGAACATATGTACGAGGATCCAGGAACGGTTGCCGTATGGCAATGGCTGGGGTACGATCGATATCTGAGTGGTGGTTTGAAGCCTATCATGAAAGGCAGCTGTGATGTACGTGTATTCTTATAGCTACTGTCTACTGGCCCATCGATTGATCCATTGGACACTTGAAGGATTGGCGTAACAGCGGTAATATCCCGTTCGATACTGGGCTCTTGCAAACACGCTTACTCCTTTTTCAGAGTCGTTCAAACTGTTGTCTGTGTACTCCGTGCCCTTGACGACACCGAGCATCTACGTGTCTGCCCCTCTATTCCACAGAGGCGATCCACTGTTATTTGTGCCCGACGGTTCTGTCATCCGGATGTTCAATATCACACGTCTCAACCATCGCGACATCCCGCCCTTCCCTCTCGATACTTATACAGACGAGGAAGAAGAAGAAGAAGAGGACGAGGACGATGAACTACAGAATATGACAAGCGCCCTGCGTCTAGGAAGCTACAGTGAAGAAGAACGCGTATACGAAGACGATAATTCAGATGCGCCGCTTGTATACAGACGCGAGAAACCCGAAAAAAAGCTGTTCGAGCAAGTGCAAGGATGGGTTGCGGACACAAGACGACGCGATGCCCCGAGATTGCCGGCACAGCTACCTGATATTGAGAAATGCCAATTGGCTTTCGGAGGCCGTGTGATCCTGGCCATTGGGAAGGAGGGATCGCTATACAGTTGGAAACTGGCATAGGAACAGTCATAGCACACGCTTCATCGCATAGTTACCTGTCCCAGACTATCCACAACTATCCCACATCCCACATTCATATATTTCCCAAACTTGACCTATCCATTCCATCGTCGGGTATGCAGTAATGCAAAAGAGTGTACAAAGTGAAGAAAGAGGGAAAGCATCCGCGAAGCAGGGTTCATGACGACCTGGAGCATCAAGCACCAAGGTTAAAAGAAGACAGTAAACTACAAGTATCTCCCCAGCTCTCCGCAATGTGCGATTACCCGATGCTGATGGCCTCCAATACAGAAACAGGCTGAGGTTCTAGAACAGTGAATATGAGGATGCAATCCTGTGCAAGCGAACGAAAATGCTCACCGCCTAGTTCTGCTTGTTGCTGTAAGCGACAATGCCATTGCCGTTTGACATGGAGGGCACGTCTGCGCGGAAGGTGTTCACGTCGAGGGGCTCAGGGAGAGGCTCGCGCTTAGCCTGCTTGTTCGAGTACGCAATAATTCCGTTGCCGTTCGACATAGATGGAACGTCCGCACGGAAGGTGTTAACGTCAAGAGGCTCGGGGAGAGGCTCTCGCTTGGCTTGCTTGTTCGAGTAAGCCTCGATGCCGTTGCCCTTAGACATGGAAGGGACGTCTGCGCGGAAAGTGTTGACGTCGAGAGGCTCGCGCTTGGCCTGCTTGTTAGAGTAGGGAACAATGCCGTTGCCGTCAGACTTGGAAGGAATCTCCGCACGGAACGTGTTAACGTCGAGGGGCTCGGGAAGAGGCTCGCGCTTGGTCTGTTTGTTCGAGTAAGCCTCGATACCGTTACCCTTAGACATGGAAGGGACGTCTGCACGGAACGTGTTAACGTCAAGCGGCTCGGGAAGCGGCTCACGCTTGGTCTGCTTGTTCGAGTACGGAACAATACCGTTGCCGTCAGACTTGGAAGGGATCTCCGCACGGAAAGTGTTAACGTCGAGAGGTTCGGGAAGAGGCTCGCGCTTGGTCTGTTTGTTGGAGTATGGAACAATGCCGTTGCCGTCAGATTTGGAGGGGATCTCTGCACGGAACGTGTTCACATCGAGCGGCTCTGGCTCGGGTTCACGTTTGGCCTGCTTGTTCGAGTAAGCCTCGATGCCGTTGCCCTTGGACATGGAAGGGACGTCCGCACGGAAGGTGTTCACGTCGAGCGGCTCGGGAAGAGGCTCACGCTTGGTCTGTTTGTTCGAGTACGGAACAATGCCGTTGCCGTCAGACTTGGACGGAATCTCCGCGCGGAACGTGTTAACATCAAGTGGCTCCGGCTCAGGCTCGCGCTTGGCTTGCTTGTTGGAGTAGGGAACGATGCCATTGCCGTCAGACTTAGAGGGGATCTCTGCGCGGAAAGTGTTGACGTCGAGGGGTTCGCGCTTGATGTAAGCGGGGATCGTATCAAGCGGCTCGCGCTGCTGGACCGTACGCCGTGCAACAGCGTCCTGAAGGGCTCATTAGGGGGCGAACTGAGCACAAATAGAGGGCCACTTACACGCATAGGCATAGGCATGGGAATAGCCGCCGAGAGGCCAGCGAAGGCAATCGCGAGAGCAACGAAGATGCGTGGGGAGTACATGTTTCGAACGATGCACGTGTGGTACTGTCAAAGTGATGATGAGACGGTTCAACCGTTCGAAAGGTCGCGCAGCGGCCTGGATGCGGATACGAATGGAATCTATGGTCGAAAGGTCAGTGCTGCATTTCGGGCGAAAACTGAAGGATCGTACGTACGGGAAAGGACAAGAGGGAAAGTGAGGGGACACCCAGACTCGCTGTGGTGATGGTGGCTATAAGTAAAGGGCAGAAACGCCGTATCCCACGATTGCATCGACTGATGGAGCAGTCACCAGGCTGTAACATGGTAACCACCACCCGTCTGCCAATTGCCTTCCGTCGTGAGTCGCCAATCAATGCCGTCCGAGTAAAAATACCATCTCTCGAAAGCTCGAACAATCAATCATACTCACGACAAAACCACGCTGCCATCGCCCAAAATGCCTCAAGGGGCACGGGCAGGGCGGAGTACCCAGCAAGAGCCAATCAGAGAGCTCTGACATGCTCAAGATCTGATCTCGATCGCGCGCTCACTGAAATTTCTGAGCGGTGGTCGTCCGCGGTGGCCCTCTGCACTCAACATGTCTGACCCGCGGTTTGCAAAGCTCAAGAACGACCCTCGGTTTCGGCGGATTCGCAAGAAAGAGGACAAGGTCGTAGTCGACGACCGTTTCAAAGGCATCTTTGACGAGAGTGACGGAAAGAAGAAAAAGGGCAAAGGGAAAGGTGCGTTCCCCGCCAATATTTCACAAAAACTCGCTAATTGAATGTACAGGACGTGTCGACAAGTACGGCAGACCGTTATCAGACACACATGAACAGGATAATCTACGTCGTTTCTACCGTCTGGAAAATGAGGACGAGGAACAACAGGAGGATACCGCATCGAAACCGGTTGTAGACTACGCCAGAGGAGCAGTCCTTCTTGAGTCTTCGGATGAGGAGGGAGGAGACAAAGATGACGATGCTGAGAGCGACACTGGGGGCTTTGTCACGCTAGGACATGATGCATCCAGGCCAATTCCTCTAGCAGACGAAGAGCCGGAAATTGATCTGGATGAGGACAACTTTGCTGACCTGGAAGCTCAGGCTGCAGCGTACGCGAAGGAGCATGAGGCAGACGACAGTGTACCAGAAGCGGACCGAACTCGTAGATTGGCCGTCGTGAATCTTGACTGGGATCATGTCAAGGCCATTCATCTTTACAAAGTGTTCTCCTCTTTAGTGTCACCTACAGCGACCGCTATAGCTTCTTCCTCGAATACATCAAAGGGCAAAGGCAAAGAAAAAGGCACTACTTCCAAAATAGTACGCGGCAGGGTTCTCAGTGTTCGTGTCTATCCCAGTGAATTTGGAAAGGGACGTCTCGCAAGGGAAGAGAAGGAAGGGCCGCCAGTGGAGTTATTCAAAGCGAAAGATGATGAAGCAGATGACGGCCGCGACTTGATCGAGACAAACAGCGGAGAAGATTACAACGAAGATGCATTGCGAAAATATCAGCTCGAACGGCTCAGGTACGGAAGTAGTTATTTAAGGTTTCCTTCACAGTACCTGACCTTACTACAGATATTACTACGCTGTCGTGGAGTGTGACAGCGTAGAGACAGCGTCGCATCTGTACGACGAGCTAGAAGGTACGGAGCTAGAACGTTCAGCGAACGTCTTCGACCTCAGTTTCGTGCCGGATGATATGGACTTCGATGACGAGTTCAGGTAAAAATCTGCCCATTGACGAGTATCTGACAAACTTTATTGATGAAAGTTCTATCAGGGATGAGGCCACTGGAGAGCTCAACGCTCCGTACAAAGGTCTTGAATTCGTCACAGATGTAAGATGCCCTCATATCACCCATCTTTCATCCGCTGATTCGGCTTGGACAGGCACTTCGGCACTCACGAGTGAAGCTTACGTGGGATGAAGACGACCCAGAACGTACAAAGCTGACGCGCCGCACACTTACTCGCAAAGAGATTGACGAGAACGATTTCAAGGCGTATATAGCGTCTTCCTCGGAGTCCGAGTCGGAGGATGGCCCTGCTCACGCGAAGAAGACCCAGGAGAGGGAGCGCATACGTGCATTACTGTTGTCAGGAGGGGATGACGCTCTTCCGGAAGGGTGGAACAAAGGCGACGACGACGAGGGAGGGGATACGGATATGGAGATTACTTTCACACCGGGGCTGAGCGAGAGTAAAGGGAAGGAAGAGGATGAAGAGACAACCTTGGAGAAGTATCAAAAGAAGATGAGGGAGAAGAAGAAGAAGCGGAAGGAGGAGTTGAAGGAGAAGGCACAGGAGAAGAAGTTGGAGCAGAAGAAGAGCAAGAAGGACAAGAAAGGGCTTGAAGATGATTTCTTCGCAGCGGAGGACAGTGTTGAGGAGGACGATGGTAGTGTTGGCGATGATGAAGAGGATGTGGCACCGCCGAAGAAAACTCAGTCAACTGCAGAGGAGCTTGCCCTCCTCGCTGCCTCTGACAACCCCAATGGCGAAGTGAAGCACTTCAACATGAAAGCTGTGCTACAGTCAGAGAAGTCCAAGGGCAAGAAGCGAAAGGGCAAGAAGAAGGGTAAAAAGGGTGGAGAGGACGAGCAAGAGGCCCAAGATGACTTCGCTATCGACGTCAAGGACGACCGTTTCACTGCCCTGCACGAGGATCATACCTTCGCCATCGATCCGTCAAATCCTCAGTAGGTTTCAGCATTGTTTAGTTCACGGCCGATAACTAAAATTCTGCTTGTAGTTTCAAGAAGACGAAGAGCATGTCTGCTCTCTTGGAGGAACGTTCGAAGAGACAGCGCAACAAGCAAGGTGGTGATGACTACACCCGCCCGGTGTCGAATACTGGTGGTACTTCGCAGCCGAATCTGAAGAGTCTGGTTGAGAGTGTTAAGCGCAAGAGTGCAGGTTTAGATGGAAGCGTAGGCAAACGAAGAAAGCTGTAAAACCGGCAGACTTTCGAAAAGTAGACTACAGCTTCGCTAATCCCTGTTTCTGTCGTTGATTAGTCGACTTACCTCGTTCTGAATCTGTATTGGATTCTCAGACACACCATGCATGTATAAAGGGGACTACCATGCCATTATAATAAGTGTTGGAATGTGCAATGCGAGAATGTGTGATGTCCAAATATGCCGGCGAGTAAGGTAAGAATACAACCATCATTTGCCGAGCCTCATCTCGGCGCCCGCGAACTGGTCTAATGCTCTACGGAGATCGGTTTCTTGGAGAGGAATGTATGTGTCCGGATGTTTGCGTGTAGACAAGTAAGTCCACCAGGACGAAGGGTATAAACTATAGCTGTATAGGCCACGAACAATTAATTCCGACGAGAAACAACAAAACAGTCATCGTGCTTACTAGTATTCTGTGAGGCTGATGTGCCAAGGGGAGAAGCCAAACAACTCAAGCACAGCTTTCGGTTGTTTATAGGGGATGGTATGGTGTACAAGCATGAGATCCGGTGATGGGAAGCCGTTTTCACCTTTGAGCGTAGATGATCAGCAAATGGGCATAGAAGGCTGAGGTGCGTTAACGTACTTTCCATGAGCGACTTGAGCTCCCGAATGGACAACGTGAAATCCTCTGCTGGATTAGCATGCGATGAAGATCGGTCGTGGTTTCTCGCAAGAGTGCTGGCGACCTCTGCCATTGCCACCTTTCCACTCTCTCGCGAGACCACGTCAACTACGAAGGGAGGGGCGGTGGGCTCAGAGTCTTTGCCTAAACGACGGTCACGGTCAGCAGTGCTGCGGACAGGCATTGAAAGGGCACTCACGCGACGTCCGACGCTTCACCACAGCTCTGACACTATTCCTCCGTTTCGATGACGAGCCATCGAGTTTCAAGGTAGTTACGTGGAGCTTAGGGACGACCTCTTGTTTGGGAGACAAGGACCTCGAGCTTGATGGTGAAGCGGACAGCGGCGGTGTCAACGGGTATTCTAGCTCGGACTCGGAAGTAGTAGCTGCTGCATCAGTCTCTCCTTGCAATATGCGCGCACGAAGGTCAAAAGAAAGCCTGGAGAGGACACCTAATTTCCGCCCAGCCTATGTTAATATCGATATTTGCAGTCCAGGTGGCAGCGTACCTTGGCGGTCATATAGCGTCAATCGCTGTATCCCTGCTTTTCTGCACCAGTCTACGGCCTGCTCTATATTTTGGAGAGTTTCTTGTTCAAATGCGTCGGTAACATGGTCAGGGATGGAGGCGAGGAGAATTGCAACGTGGTGTGGAAGCTTGCTACGCTCTGCCACCAGCGGAAGTGGTTCCCGTGCGAAACGGCGGTTTCGCCATGAAGTCACGACAGTTGTAGATGCATAGACGGCGTGTATGAAATACAGTACTAGTGATGCCAGCCAAGACATCTTATGCAGTTCGTAGTACAGTATGCCAAACAGCCGGGGATGAGATTTTGAGGAGAATGCGGGGGACGGTGATTCATGGAAAGGCTTGTGAAAAGGCCGTAAAGCCAGCCTAGGCGCTCGACGTCGTGTCTCGGTCTCCGTGTCGACATCTGTGCGACGTGTTCATCCAGAAATAAATCTTCCAGTGATGTGGCAACGAAAGGCGCATTGATATTACGTTGGCTTCGGGCAGCGTCTTGCCAGGATGAGAGTCGAGCTCAAGAATCATAGAAGAGATAAAGTTCCCTGATCAGCTGATATGCGTATGTATGGGCATATGATTACAGAAATCCAACAAACGATACATATACGAAGGCAAATATGTTTACAGTACAGATGGCTCGTCTTGAATACTTCGCTTGACTTTCAGAAGAATGTTTGTCTTCCAGTTGTCTAGCTTGGTAACTTGGTCAAACTCGTATACCGCACCGGTGAACATCTCCTGGTCTCCTGCCTCGATAGCTTCAATGAGCACGTTGATAAACTTGGCTTCGCGAGTAGATGAGAACGTAGTGTCGAGCGCGGAGTACTTTGTCAGGTTGCGTTTGGCAGTGACAGGGTCCTACAAAGAAGGTCGTTATTCACATAATAACGGAGTATCGGGCTGATATACTTACGCCCATTGCCAGAGCGCACAGCGATGCTCTCAACCAGTACTCCTTCACACTATACTTCGTCAACGGCGAGGATAGCGATCCATCCGCGACCTGCTCGTAACGAGCGATAGCTTGTGGATATTGCTCGAGCTCGGCATGGAGATCAGCTGCATCCTTGTAACATGCATTCGCAGTTCTAAACATATCGTTCAGCACAACGTCAAAAGTATCAGACTTGTGTACGTACGCTTGCGCATCTTCCTGCGCGTACCACTCCGCAGCACGTTCATAGCTCTCGCATGCCTTGCGGAGGTCGTTCTGCTCCGTAAGGTATATTTGTCCGATTTCTTTCTCCCTGTCGGCTGCCTGTCTAAAGCGGCCGGCCTTGGTCAAGTGGGTGATAGTTTGTGAGAGTGCTTGGATGGCCACTGATGTTCGATACGAAGTTAGCTCTTGTAAGAGAGTACGAACAGAGATCACATACAGTCTGGGTAGCCGCGTTTGTATGCCTTCGCTGCGTTCCACCATGCTTGGGCCGCCTCGTTGCTCTCCTGGCTCTTCTCCCTGCATTCAGCCTCTCTCGCATGTGCATCGCCTGCCTCTCGGAAGAGCTTGTCTATCTTAAATGCATTAGCAGCTTGCTGGTATAGATCTCCCGCTTCCTCGAATTTGGTCGACGCGGATGAGAACCAGCCCGTAGATGAGTTGGCCTTCTTGTCTGCCTTCTCTAGGAGAACTTGCGCTTCGGATTTGGAGGGCATTCTTTGTGTCGGGTGGTCAAGTTAGAGTCGTGGTAAGTAGTTGTCTTACAGCCTGTGCAGGGCCGCCCGATCTAGTGATGGCGGTAATGACGCTGAGGCACGTGTGTTACGCGCTGTACGCGATCGCCGGGCGCTGTGAGTCTGACTGCACCTGTACTCTGATCGCTCCCTCAAGCAGTTGCGACGACCGCGATAACGACAAGGGTGAGTTTCTTCGTGTTCACAGCTCAAAAACACTATTTAAACACAGAATGTTGACGATAGACGTCGATCGAGCGAATATCTCTTCGCCCATCATGTCCCTTCCCCTCGAAACCATCCATAAACTCGCGAACGATCACCCCAAGCCTGCTCACATACACTTCCAATATGGCACTGCGGGGTTCAGGACATTGTAAGCAATATTTACCACACCAGCTAGGCTTGACGTAACCTATGTAACAGGGGAGCCAACCTTGACTCAGTCATGTTTCGCGTCGGCCTTCTAGCAGGCCTGCGAAGCAAGAAACTCGATGGCAAGACGATAGGCGTCATGATTACCGCGTCCCATAACCCAGAGGCGGTACGATCCCTACTATGTCTACTTTGATGACGA
The DNA here is from genome assembly GCA_037039805.1 of Irpex sp. M6601. NCBI lineage: Eukaryota > Fungi > Basidiomycota > Agaricomycetes > Polyporales > Irpicaceae > Irpex > Irpex sp. M6601. Next base: position 33,594 of record JAXQGN010000213.1, on the reverse strand, counting down.
GGTATTGATATCGTATTTGTCCGTTTAGGACAACGGTGTCAAATTGGTAGATCCTCGCGGTGAAATGCTGGAAGCCTCTTGGGAAACTCATGCTACGGCGTTAGCGAATGCATCGACGACAGACGCGCTTCTTGAAACGTTACAGCATCTTATTTCCTCGCTTAGGATTGACTTGTCAAAACCTGCCAAAGTTGTCTATGCTCGGGATACACGGCCATCTGGAGCTGCTTTGGTATCCTCTCTAGAAGACGGCTTCAGGGCATTAGATGTTGAGGCCCGCAATGCAGGGATAACGACGACACCAATCTTACACTATCTTGTGAGAGCTATCAACACTAAGGGCACGAAGGAGCCGTACGGAGATGATACTGAGGAGGGCTACATGGAGAAACTGAGCAGCGCGTTCAAGAAGCTAGTGGTAATTATTGTTATCATGCAGCACAAGATCGATTGCTAATGCCTTGTTTTGTTCCCGCCAGGCAGGAAAGCCTGCCATACCCCCTCTCATCATCGACTGTGCAAACGGCGTCGGAACCCAAGCTGCTCGCGAATTGGGCCAATATCTGGGCAATACCTTGCCGCTCGTTTTGCATAACACCGACACTACTTCACCTGGAGTGCTTAACAACGGTTGCGGCGCTGACTTTGTTAAGACGCAACAAAAGCTGCCTCCGTCACTTGCTTCTCACTTGCGTCCAGGCCAGCGCGGTTGCAGCCTCGATGGAGATGCCGATCGGCTGATGTACTTCTATCTGGACGATCGTGGTCACTTCCACATGCTGGATGGAGACAAAATCGCAGCTCTTGTCGCCGCGTTCATAGTCGACCTCGTTAAGTCAGCCGGTCTGGAGGAAGAGATCCGTGTGGGTATAGTGCAAACAGCATACGCCAATGGCGGTTCCACGAAGTATCTCTCGGAGGTAAATCTTTTGTCTTGACACAGAGTTTCTTGTCGCTTACCGTAGTTTCCAAGCGTCTGCCCGTCCGATGTGTCCCCACCGGAGTGAAACACTTGCACCATGCCGCGGAACATTACGATATTGGCGTTTACTTCGAGGCAAACGGACATGGCACCGTCTTGTTCTCGCCGGAAACACAAGTGAAACTCACCGAGCATCAACCCAGCACTCCTGCGCAATCCACGGCTCTCACTCACCTGAACAACCTCGTCCAGGTAATCAATCAAACGGTAGGAGATGCCCTTTCGGATATGCTTCTTGTCGAGGTTGTCTTGGCGCATCGATCATACACTGGCATCGAATGGGACTCTCTCTACGTCGACCTGCCAAATCGTCTCGTGAAAGTCGTCGTCCCGGACCGAACGATCTTCAAAACTGAAGATGCCGAACGTCGCCTCGTCCATCCACCTGGTCTCCAAAGCAAGATTGATGACCTTGTCAGGAAATATGAAAGTGGGCGATCGTTCGTGCGTCCCAGTGGCACTGAAGATGTCGTTCGAGTCTATGCCGAAGCCAGGGTCCGAGCTCAAGCAGATGGTGAGTATCTGGCAAATGCATCGCCTTCGTGTTTAAAGGGGCCGGCGTGCTGATTATCCTACGTCTAGAACTTGCCTTCCGTGTCGCAGGCCTTGTGTATGATGAAACCGGAGGCGATCCTGCACAGCGTCCGGCCGAATTTATCTGAGGGAGCCATAAGACACAAACATAAATGAACTCGGAAAGCGTTATGTACATCAATCCTGTAGTCATTCACCGGAATGACTGTCATTACATTCTGTGAAAATGTGCTGTGAAACCGAGAGCTGACAGGAGCTGACGGCCGACATCAGGAAAGTAGTTACGACCTTGTGGCTTTTGATCCGCTGACGCGAACCCATGGGTAACGTTGAGCGCTCTTCCCTTCCTTCGAGCCATCATGCATCACGCATAGCGGTTCTCCTCCACTCTCGAACGGAGCGAGCTTTGATATAATAGAAATATAATGTAAGCAATCCATGTGCTTCATTGACGTAGAAGACTGGCTCGGTCACTCAGACCGGGTTGAACAGCCCACTTTTGGGATTGATCATAGGACAGTCGCAGGGCGATGCCCTAGATTACTGCTGGGGCTGACGCGGTACGCTGTTGATCGTGTTTCTATGGCCTAGTAATTTCTGAACTGATGGCGTTTCTCGACATACAGACCCGGCATGTTGATATATAAGTGCCCCAATACGTAGGCTGACAGGACCCCACCACCGACTCGGCAGCCTACAATCTGCCCATCATGCGAGTTGTATCCGTATTCTCATTGCTCACGTTCGTGTCTGCCGCTCTTGCTGTTGACCTGGGCGTCCCTACCAGCTGGAGGGTAAGCAGCAGCATCCGATCACTGTCTCGGTCGTCATTAACTGTTCTTCCAGGAGTTCAGCGACCATAAGACCAAGGCTCAGCATATCTCTATCTCCAAAGCAGGCATTGACAAAATCACGCCTCAACTGGATGCTTCTACTGCCAGCTTCAAAGGGATCGGCTACTGGCAGTCGGGAAATGTGTGGTCTGCATTGGCCAACCATGACCATTTCGCTGGCACGACCACATACAAGACCACGGTGCTGAACGGACTCAACACGGCATTTAGCAAGTACGCACATTACGATCAGTATGGATACAACGACGATGCGTTGTGGTGGGCCACGGCGGCTTACTATGCGTACCGCGCATATGGGGACACGAACGTACTCAACCATGCGATCGATACTTGGACTCATGTGTCGAACTAGTAAGGTCTCTCTCTACGCAGATTATGCAAGCGCAGCTAATACGTTGGCAGTGTCATCAAAAATGGCAAGGCCACGGGCAAATCCTTCACTCCTGCGAAGACTTGCAACGGCAAGACCATGGACGGCGCTGTCTTCTGGCGCCCTAATGCGGATGACTCTGGGGTCAATTCTATTACAACTGGGTGCGTACATCATGATAATCTTGACTTGACTTCTACGTGCCCTGACCTACATATAATATAGGCTCTACCTGACCCTGTCGGCCCACCTCGCAACTACAACATCTTCTAACGCCAACTACAAGAATGCTGCAATTACCTCTCTGAACTGGATTCGCAATCAGAACTTGAACAGCGAGGGTCTCGTCCTCGACTCCTTCAATTCAAAAGATTGCACGCGTCCCAATAGTTGGTTGTTCACATATAACCAGGCTAAGACAATCGAAGGCCTTGCAGTAATCTACGACGTGACCAATGACAGCCAGTGGTCTGACTGGTTCGTCCCGGAGAGATACAGTATTGCGAGCGTGCGTCGCTGATATATTGTCTAGGCTCACGTCTTTGGTCAACACTGCTGTCAAGTCTAAGCATTGGCAAGGCGATGATGGGGTTATCACTGAGGGTGCTTATCCTAACGGTAACAACGACGCCGTCGGCTTCAAGTGTACGTTTATTGTCACCCTTCATAGAAAAAACTCAACCCACTCTAATACTCCTACAACAGCCGTATTTGTCCGCGCTCTCAACGAAGCATTCGTCCGTACCAAGGTCAGAGACCTCAATATCCTGATTCACTCGTACCTGGATGTCCAGTATAATGCTGTCCTTGAGCTTGCGTCTACCGGCAACAACATCTACTCTTCTGCCTGGCACGGGCCTGCACAAAACTTCACGACATGGGGACAATTGTCCGCGCTCGACGTGATTGTTTCTGCAATCAGCGCCAACACTTAATCTCGTTGACGGTCTGCTAGCTAGTACTTGACGCCATGGAGGACTACTAGGAGTTGCCCATATTTTTCTGTCATCATCTAGCTACTTATATAACTGCCACCAAAATAACCAAACTTCCGTGCAACTTGAATTCAAGTTGCGCAACATGACTGCCTCCGCACTCTGTGAACGCCACAAGGCTGGCGCTTATTGTGATCATGCCGGGTAGCCATACGTCACAGTCACGCTTCACGTGATCGAGTCGCGCTCAGGCGTTGTTTTTGCGTGTTTATTTACGGTCGATCTCCTCGCCGACGTTATCCGCGGTGTGCACGGCGTCGGTCCTGGCAATGACTGCACCGACGGAAGAGTCGAAGGAACAGGAGCTCAACCTGTCCGATATTATCCACACGTTCTCGCCGTCACCTGCTCCCCGGTCTCAATTCCACTCCACGCCGCAAACACCAATACAGAACACACCGTCATCCGTTCCAGTCCTTACTCTCGTCTGCAAGCGGACAAATCAGCCAATCACACCTCCTATTAGGATGCACGGATTATCTAATAGTCCTGAAACCCTTGCTGCGAATGCAACTTCTGAGCTTGCTCCCGAAGTTACACCTCCGTCTCCGCCTCCTCAATTACATCAAGACCTCGATGGGATACCACAATTATCTTATCGCTCTGGCATATCCCCACTGTCGTCCTCTATATCTCCTCTTCCTCCGTCACTACCGCCCGCATTTCCCCTATCTGACCTTCAGCAAGCGCATGCCACCATCACGCATCTTGCGCAACAGCTGACACTCTTAAGGCATCAACGCGATTTACTGACCCATCAGCGTGATATTTTTATTGCGCAAAAGGAGGAAGAGCGGGAGAAGCACGAAGCAGAGAAGGCTGCCTGGGATCGACTGGTAGAAGCGTTGATTGCGCAGAACGCCAAGGAGACTACCGCAGGGGTCGGAAGGAAAGCTGTAGAAGTGAGTAGCATAAATTATGTTTGGAGTCATCCAGACCTTCGAAGGAAACAGTCATAGTATTTTATATACTAAGCAAGTATGGAAGCTGATGAATTTTACGTGAAATTAGATGGCTGAGAAGTATGCCTTGCGAGTGGAAGACGAGAATCGATCGCTCAGACAAAAGGTCAGTGACATTAAACTTAGTACATTGTGTTCTATGCTAAGTGCATGTTGTATCAACTGTCCAGCTACTTGACGCGACTACGCGCCTATCCACACTGGAAAAGGAACTAGATCGCCTACGACCGCTAGTGCTCATGTCCGTAGCTGCTACCAGCCATAGAACTCATTCTATTGCTCCTGACACGGGCGCAGTAACATCAATCGATGCCTTGGGAAGCTCCAGAAACGACGGCCACAGGGAAGTCCCCGTATCCCTGGCCAGACGTTCTTCAGAAGCTTCGTCGGTATCTGTCCCCCATCCGGCCATAACTAAGAAGCGTAGAAAGGCAAAGTCTGCAGGTAAACCTTGCTGATTCGATACGAGTGGCCGTATTGATTGATTATATTTGTTCCGCTCAGGCACTTCGCAATCTTTGATTCCAGCTCCTGTGCGAGCGAGCCATCACAAAGGCTCTCCCCTAAGCGATGATGCTCGCGCAGAATGCATGCTGTCCGCGGCAAAGACTGTCGGTAGACGCAGGCTTGACGCCATGATGCAGAAGGGCTTGAGAGGAATATGGGCTTTGCAACAAGACCGGAGAGATGGACAGTCTGGTGAAACTGAGACCTCCGAAGAAGTCATCGATATATCTCGACACGGCAGGCCCACACCTATCCAGCCCAAGGGAAGCGAAAGGAAACCTTCGCCGAGATCTTTGCTCTCTCAAGGTGAACCTTCAATCCAGTCGGAGAGTGGTTCAAGAAGCTTGAACTCCCCAACAAGGAAGAGTAAGGCCATACCCATCATTCCTATCCCCACTTCTGGGAACGTCCACTCGCAAGCGCATCAAAGCGGTGTCACTTCTACACCGACAGGTTCAATTCCTGAGCATGCCGCCCAATTGTTCGGCTCCGTGGTCGCTGCTCCACCCTCGCAGGCATCGATCCCAGCTCAAGAACAACAGCCTCGCCGCAGAGGTCGTCCCAAGGGAGCTAAGAATAAGAAGCGGACCTCGCAGGTTCAAGCCATCGACGATGAAGCTGATGCAGACACAAGTTCTCAGCCATCTCAAGGATTCCGGTCGCTATTGAGTGCGGCAATGACGCTAGAGAGCGGTGATGGTGATCACGCTGAAGGGGGAGGCGAGGAGGGCATCTCTCAGGAAGAGTTATCAGGAGTCAGAAGAACGAGGAGACAGACGGCAAGGGCACAGGTGGTAGTCGAGCTCAAACCCCGGCGAAGGTCCCGACCCAAAGATGCGTCTGCCGCTGAGACCTCACCACCCTCGAAACGACGCAAGGTAGCTACGTCTGTGTCGTCTGTTCCCTATCCCCCGTTACCAACTCAACAGCAGGCTTCACCTCCTGCTTCTCGTCAGAGCCCCTCGTCTGAACGCGCGGAACCATCCGTTATCTCTCGTTCAACTCCTTCGCGTACCCTCGATGGGGTCTCCAGGATGAGAAGCGCCTTGGACGTTCTTGCCGACCAAGCTATCCAGGAAGTCAGACGACCGTCGTTGACCTCAAAGGCAGATGAGAGGTCTCTGCAAGCCTCTCTTCCTCTACCTGTCGGGTCGTTATCACGGCCTGGAAGTGCAGAGCTTGGTCATGAAACTGCAGCTTCAAACCCACCGATTCCTGCTGGATCTGCCAACCACTCTGCGGACGACGATGCTGGGGTGTCTATGGATTCCGTCGAAGAATCCGAAGACGAGTTAATGTATCCACCACCCTCTTTCACAGACACTACCTTCTTTGCTCCTCGTTCACCTGCACTCGCGACTCAGCCTGCTAGGGCTATGGTCGGCGAGGGCAATCAACACTCATCAAATCCACACGATGCAGGATTATCCTTCGTCACTCGCAACTCTCCTACGCCTCACTTCGTCGCCGTCGTTACAAGAGACAGCCAAATCGAGAATAGATGTCATGCACGCTCCAAATCGTTGTCGGACCGTGACGCATCAGGCGAGCCCGAGGACCCCGAAGAAGTCGATATGGCCATAGTTCACGACAATGCGGGAGAGGGAAAGTGACGTCGACCGAAGTGCTGTACTGTCTCTTCACTACTTATTGGATTATGTTTATGTATGGAATATATACCACGCTCCTTATTTACGTCGTCATCCCATTTCGGACCCTGAACGGAGTATGATAACGATGAAGCGCCATGACCCAACTTGTTTCATTGCGAGTATCACGCCAGCCATTTGCTCCTCGACGCCTTACTGCTGCCACGAAGCTGCCATGTGCCATCCGCGAACAGAGCCCCCTCGCACAAGACACTCTTCCGACAATAACTCTCTGCACCTTCCGACGTCAGAGCCTATCTCGGATTTCGCGTCGGGTTCGGATTAACTGGGGCATGGCCCCCCGAGTCATCCTGCATAATAATAACCCACCTCTTTACCACTAACACCGACCACCTTCCACTATGTGCCGCTTCGTCATCTACAAGGGTACCTCACCTGTGCAGCTATCTCATCTCCTGACACGGCCGTGCCACTCTATCATCAATCAAGCATTCGACTCCCGACTCAGGTTGGACCGGAGGCGACCGATAAATGGAGACGGGTTCGGTGTAGGTGAGTGGCGGTGTTAAGTCGATATACTTTACGACTCAGACCTCCCTTGCTCTTAGGCTGGTATGACTGCGACTATGATGAGGAGCTGGGAGCCCAGCCATGCATCTTCACTTCTGTAACACCGGTGAGTGGGATCTCCATGATAGAAGGCTCAAACTAACGAGAGCGTACAGGCATGGAACAATGTGAACCTCGTGAGGTTGGCAGAGAAGATCAAGTCACCTCTTGTCTTGTACGTACAGGATATAGATACACGGTATATTCTGCGAAACAACTGACATGATCGTGGCTTAGTGCTCATGTCCGCGCCACAACGGCAGGCACCTTGTCGCTGGATAACTGCCACCCCTTCCAATTCGGCAAGCTCATGGTAAATTACGACATCCTCACATAAACCACTCGCTCTGACAGACGTTTCAGTTTATGCATAACGGTGGAGTTGCCGATTTCCCCAAGATCAAGCGACGGCTGCAATCATATCTACCGGATGAGGTATTCAATATGGTCAGCGGGAACACCGACTCGCAATGGTCTTTTGCGCTCTTCTTGTCCAAGGTGAGCCTTGTATATATGGCACTCAATATCGCAGTTTGTAACACCGCATAGCTCCCCGATTATAACGCGAAGTCGTTCTCACCGGATACGCTGAGGAAGGCGATGCAAGATACAATTGCCCACCTCAATGAAATGGCAGACGAAGCGGGTATAACTGAGGTGCGTGAGTGGAGATAGAAGCATCCGCTGCGTTTGTTCTGACCCCCAACCCAGCCCAGTCTGTTGAACTTCTGTGTTACGGATGGTGAGAGTGTGGTTGCGACACGCTACATCTCATCTCGGCACGAGGAAGCTGCTTCTCTTGTAAGTGACCAGCGTTGCAGTTAAGTGGACATTGAAGCTGACTGGCAAAATAGTGGTTCTCCTCAGGGACCACATTCAGCGAGTACGCTGAGGGCGGTCACTACAAGATGTCAAAGATGGACAAGCGGGAGAACATCATCATGGTATGTCGCGACTTCTGCAGTACGGGGGAAACAAAACTCATGCTCGCACCATTCAGATCGCCAGCGAGCCGTTGACATTCGAGAAAGGTTTGTCACTTGCATTAGAATACTTACCACTCGCTGACCGTCTGTACAGCCGACTGGATGGAGATCCGTACCAACCACATGGTAGTCATCACACCCAAGATGAACTTGCTGCAAATCCCCATCATCGACAAGTACTTCTCAGCCCCGACTGATCCAGCGTCGCTCAACCGTGGAACCGAATTCGCCGCAGGCAAGGGACTTTTGAGTCCTCGTCGAGACGTGCCACCGAGGTCAGAGCCGGAGCCGACCCCTCAGCATACTCCTCAGCCTGTTTTCGCGATGTAATGTCAACGGTTTTCCTCCTACTAGTAGAACGTCTGTAATATGCTCCCCAAGTGTTTTTTGTCCTACATTATATGTCGATACCCGATGGATGTACTGTGCCGTTCGTAATGATAATTTCATGACCTATACGTATCTGGTGTAATCTGCTACGGTATCAGAAGATGCTCCCAGAAATACGACGCTTGGGGTTCGAGCCGAACCGCGAGGCGCCAAGCATTCAGTTAGCTCGTTCCTAGACGATGCAATAGACAGCACGCGAACGCACTGTGCTGCATTTCCACCTTCTTTCTTCTGTTCGTCGACGGGCACAGGCTAGGAAAGCCTCTCATGGCTCCCTGGTTTTTCTGGCAGGCGGTCAGAAGCACAGCCAGGTACGTAGTACACTCATGCTCATGCTTTCTGCAATTTCACGACTCCCGAGCTGACGGTATTTGAATCACAGACTCGGCACTGTTTCTCAAATTCTCATCTTCCTCCCGCTCACACTCTCCACGCTATCGACCCATGCCTTTCTTCTACTCTCCTTGCTTCTTTTCATACATGCGCTGATACACGGAACCCTCGCGCTGCTCTGGGGTTCGCCTGCTCTTCCTCTGCTGCAAGTCCCGGTACACTCGTTCCTCCTCCTCGTGTGCTTCAACGCGTTCTCGCAGACTATACATCCGTGGATTATTACGGCGTCGTCGTGGTGGGGGTGGATACTTAGGTGGTCTAGTCCGGGCTTTATTGTTATGGAGGGCATGTCTAGCTTGCTGGTGGCACAAAAGCTGGGACAGATCGGGAAGGCGTATGTGAACGAAGGGGAGAATGTGGTGTGGCAGTTTGGGTTGCTCATTGCGGCGGCCGCGGGGTACGTAGCCTCCGCATGGTGGATAGTCGAGGTACGTCGCACTCTGGGATTTCGATGGCGGATATGGATTTAACTGGTCTTGGTAGGCCTATCCTGCTGCGGCATCCTCGCCACTCTCTTCTACACTGCTCGGTGTCGCTCTGACCGCATTCATCTTCTTGACGATCATTGGGTTCGTCGTACGACGGACCAACATCATCGAGTCTTCATGCCTTGCCTTGTTCCTGGCATATAACGTCTGGCTCTGTGGCTTCGACCAAATATCGAACTGGGCACCTCCAGTCGCATAGTAAGTTTTGTCTTTCTATTCTCTGTCATCTATATATTGAACTACGCGTTATATAGCACACCCTTGCTGGATAACATACTCCCCCATCTTCAGACCCTCGTCAACTTCTTCTCAAATACGCTCCCTAAACCGGTCCTTGTGGCGCTGGTCTATCGCCTAATTGTCTTGCACTTTGCGTCGAGGATATTACCGACCATCGGTGCAGATGACTGGGAAAGCGAGGCGGGCGATGATGATAATGTTTGGGATGGACGCGCTGTAAGACACTATACCCTGGCTACCAGAATTTTACTCATCCTCCGATGTAGACTTCTAGGCTGACAAAGCTGCTGTTGACGTACCGTCAAGCGATCTTCATTACCGTTTACTCTCATTTGCTACGTGCGTCCTACACTATATGCGCCGTTATCTTGCTTACTGATAACTCTGCAGTTCTTGATCATGCCTCTCAAATCTGGTGGCGATGGATGAATATTTTCTTCACACTGGTATTGTGGGGCATCGAGCTTTCCGTCAGCAGTGATGATATCACCAAGGAATGGAAAGTAGAATAGCGGCCAGGCATATCTTACAAACACCACTCTCAGAGCACTTTGATACCCTCCATGCAATTCACGACTTCACGACTAATATTGGTATACACTTTGTGAAAACTAAAATACAGTGTTCCAGTGATGTGAGTCTACGGGGCATTGTTACTCTTCCACTCCGCATCGTCCTCTTTCTCGCCCTCGTAGAACTCTCTCTTCCAGATCTGCGCCTTTGCTTTCACTTCCTCAAGGATATACTCGCACGCGAGAAAGCTCTCCTTGCGATGAGGGGACGAGACGGCAATGACGATGGAGGGCTCTCCTACTGGTACGGTCCCCAGTCTGTGATGAACCGCGCACTTGATAACGGCAGAAACTTGTTGCTCATTGGTTTGGTGGTCAGACCGAGCGAATTTATTGCGTGCATCCCGTAGGATATTTGCCATCGTCTTGATGGCTAAACTGCTGTAGGCCTGATAATCGAGTCTGGTGACTGTCTTGCCTGCAGAGGCGTGGTCAGAGTCGTACAAGAGCGGGACAGTCCCGCGGGAGATATGCGGCGTCGGTGCAGAATATCAATATCTGTACCTCTGAACGAGTTCCTGGTTGTGCCTATGAAGACGGCGGTCGCGCCGGCGGTGTCGTCTGCGACCGAGGCGGTGATGGCCTGCGCATCAAGTCTGTCGTATGTGAGGACTGCGACGCCGTGTTCAGTATCCAAGCGAGCCTCGGTGGAAGCGGCATGCATCACGGTGTGAGTTCAGTGACAATATTTGACAGTGAGAATGTCCCGAGTCCGGAAGGTTCGCCAGCCAGGGCCTGCCACTTGGCACGCGCGCCGGTCCGTCGGAGTTCTTTTGACCGATAATGAGTTTTTTTCGGGCACACGAGTGAGAATACGTCCCAAATCCACGTCTCTCATTGGCTGCATCACACCGAAACGGTATCCGTTGCACGTGCCCGGGTTGTCGGCGGCAGGCGGGGATAGGAAGATTCCGGATCGCGGGGCGTTGAAAAGATTCAAAACGCGCTCTGCTTCGTCTTTCCTTCACCACCACCACTCAGTCTCTTTCCTCCTCCATCCTCTTTGGTTTTCCGTCAAAATGGGCGACGTTAAGAAGTCGAAGACTCCAAAGGAGTTCGCTGGTATGTATATCTCATTCACGGCGACGGTGGCAGCGCGAGAATCCGCTCTTCCTCGTCCAATTCTCTGCGCGTCAAGCACTTGCTGACCTGGCACTCTTCTGCAGTGGATTTCTTGATGGGCGGTGTTTCTGCTGTAAGCATACTCTCTGCAATGCTCGTCGCATATATGCTGACCTCTTTCTCCAGGCCGTCGCAAAAACTTCTGCTGCTCCCATTGAGCGTATCAAGCTTTTGGTGCAGAACCAGGATGAGATGGTGGGATTGTTACTGCTTTTGGAGCTAAGCTGTGTTTCTCATCTGCTGCTTTTAGATCAAGCAAGGTCGTCTCGCCTCCCCCTACAAGGGCATTGTTGACTGCTTTGCTCGCACCTACCGTGATGAGGGTCTCGTTTCCCTCTGGCGTGGTAACACCGCCAACGTCATTCGTTACTTCCCCACCCAGGCCCTCAACTTCGCCTTCAGTGCGTATCTATTAATGTCACGTCACCAGCGCCTTTTCTAACTATGACGCAGAGGACTACTTCAAGTCTCTTTTCGGCTTCAAGAAGAGCGAGGGCTACTGGAAGTGGTTCGCTGGTAACGTTGCCTCTGGTGGTGCTGCCGGTGCCTCTTCATTGCTCTTCGTCTACTCCCTCGACTACGCCCGTACCCGTCTTGCCAACGACGCCAAGTCCGCTAAGGGTGGAGGAGCTCGTCAATTCAACGGCCTTGTCGATGTCTACAGGAAGACTCTTGCTTCCGATGGTATTGCTGGTCTCTACCGTGGATTCGTCCCCTCAGTCGTTGGTATCATCGTCTACCGTGGTCTTTACTTCGGTGTCTACGACTCGCTCAGTACGTGTGCTTTGTTCCTATAATGTGAATCGTTTGCTGACTTGATGTACAGAGCCTGTTGTTCTCGTCGGTGCTCTCGAGGGTTCCTTCTTCGCTTCCTTCCTTCTCGGTTGGGGTGTTACCATTGGTGCTGGTCTTGCTTCATACCCTCTCGACACTATCCGGTATGTCGTACTATTGTTTCTATTGTTATGGTTCATTTCACTGACATACTATCTGCAGTCGTCGTATGATGATGACTTCTGGTGGTGGTGTTCACTACAAGTCCATGTTCGACGCCGGCTCCCAGATCATCGCCAAGGAGGGTACCAAGTCGCTCTTCAAGGGTGCTGGTGCCAACATCCTTCGTGGTGTTGCTGGTGCTGGTGTGTTGTCGCTGTACGACAAGCTTCAGGAGGTTATGTTCGGCAAGGTCTACTCCGGTGGATCCGGCTAAACGTCTTCTCCGGGTTGTTGCACTTGATATCTCGTACTTACCGTTTAGTAGTATTGTCTATTTGCACGCTACACGATTTTTACAGAATAGACTGTGTGGTTTTCTCTCGTTTACATTTCCATGTTTCTGCTCTGAATGCAAACAATATACCACTAGAGTGCGTACGGACAGAGTGAATGAATACGGCACGGCTTTGCGAGTACAGTGTATAAGTATGGTGTTCTAGATCTCCGGCCTGGTGGTTTTTGACCTACAAGGCTACTTACAAATTGGGCAGCAGCTGCATGCGCTGCACAATGTTCTACGTGCATGTTGTTTATTGAATTAAATGAAGACCTTCATGTAACTCGACTCTCGTCTCCCATGAGATGCTTACCTAGGTCATTCCGATTCGACAGTAGGAGGCCATTACTTCGTCTGTACACTACTGCAGCGCAACTAGCCCCTGCATTCTCCCTCCGACCATACCAGGAGTCATGTCTTGAAGCTTGTACAGATGCTCTGAAGTCTGGTGTGTCGCGTATAGGCGTGTCACTCCCCACAGGCTCAGGCAAGACAACTGTGTTCATCACCCTTCTCTCGTTGGTGAAACCGCCAAAGGACAAACCCGATGCGACGCGCTCGCTGGTCATCGTGAACAGCGTCGAGCTCGCGTTGCAGACTGCTGCACAAACCAAGAGGCTTTTCCCGGAGTGGACGGTGGAGATCGAGCAAGGGTTGCACAAGGCTTCGGGGTTTGCTGACTTGTGAGTACAGCAGGGGTATGCCTCTGGCTTGGACATTGACACTACTTTGGTTGTTTAAACAGGACAGTTGCTACATACCAGACACTTTTACGGCCCATGCGTATTGAGAAGTTCAACCCTGCCGGTTTGAAGGCTGTGATAGTCGACGAGGCTCATCATGCTGCAGCGCCATCGTACGTCCCTTCTTATCCATTAATATTCAGTCTTCATTCAACGACACGCAGATATCGGCATATTCTATCGCACTTTCATTCGTCTATAGTACCTCCCGACCAAATATCGCCGTCTCACATAGACCACAAGATCCCCATATTCGGCTTCTCTGCGACTTTCAGTAGACATGATGGGCTGGCTCTAGGCTCCGTATTTGAGCGGATAGTCTATCACCGAGATTTCCTGGAAATGATCAAGGAGCAATGGTGTGTCTATCACTTGCATATCGTTCGTCAGCGGATGTGAAACTGAAGGTTGTGTTAGGTTGTGCAACGTCCGATTCACGACCATTCGCGCGAACATCGACCTGAGTGATGTGACTGTGAATTCACGAACTGGAGACTTCAACGCCACGAGCATTGCGCATATAGTCAATACGGAGTCGATCAACAGGCTGATCGTGCAAACATGGCTGGACCGTGCAGGTGAGCAGTAACTGATCTCATCTAAATGGGATCATAGGCCTGTGCTCATCTGCCCCGTAGCTCAGCGGAGGTCGACCCTTGTCTTCTGTGTAAACCTGGCGCATGTACGCGACTTGACTGCCACATTCCGCGAAGCAGGTGTCGATGCGCGTTATTTACACGCTGCTACCCCTGCAGCTGAACGGAAAGCCCTGATAGCAGATTTTAGAGCTGGGGCATTCCCTGTCTTACTGAACTGCGGTGCGACATTGCTCCTTATTAATATGAAGCATCCAAAAGGCTTAACTCAACTTGTCTAGCTATACTTACTGAGGGTGCAGATATCCCCAACATTGACTGCGTTGTTGTTGCCAAACCTACTCGGTCGCGTAATGTCTTCGCCCAGATGGTGAGTTAAATGCTTTCTCTATCAGCGGAGGCAGTCTATATACATAACCTTCATACAGATTGGTCGAGGAATGAGACTGTCTCCAGAGACAGGCAAGACAGACTGCCATATCATCGACTTTGTAGACACTCTGGACCGAGTGTCTGGGATAGCATCTGTACCGCACCTGTTCGGTCTCGATCCTTCAGAAATCATCGACAGTAAGGTTTCCGCTTCTCTTCCCGCTAAGGTGATTCGCTTAGCCTATTGTACCATAGACCTGACATTGGAAGAACTGGAGGAACTCGCCAGGAAGGAATTCGACCAAGACCGTGTCAGGTCATCCTCTGACACGGATGATACAGTGCCCGCGCCGAAGTCAGTGACTTACATTGACCATGAAGATCCTTTCGCACTCGTACATGGTAGCACGGGAGCTCCTCACGCAGCCAAGATAAGCCCATACGCATGGGTTGGAGTCGGAGGAGATACCTATATACTGGACTGCCTGGGGAAAGGTTATATCAAGGTTGAACCTATCCATGACCTCGATGGTAAGTGAGGCCATACATCCGAGAGGTTCTGACGAGCAATTTTGTATACAGAGCCCTATTTAAAATACAGGTCGACGTTCACACCTGCAATGCCTCTTCCAATGTTTGTTGCACGACAGTTGAAAGTCTCGCCTTGGCAACGTAGCAAGAAGGTGCTAGACGCTGCAAATTTGAGCGATGCTATCAAGGGGAGTGATACATATGTCAAGGCAAAAATCGTACAGGGTCCTCGGATAGCGGGGTAGGACAATATTCGGCGTTGAATATCATTACGTGCTGAGCCATCTTGACATTCTCAGGTTATTGCGTACTTCTGCATGGCGACATCAACCAGCTACGGAGGATCAGAAAGGGTTCATACTCAAACGATTCGAGAAGCGTATCGTCGTAGATGAGAGGCCACAACACAAACAGAATCTATCTCAATTGTCGCGTGGAGAGGCAGCGAATATCATCACGAGAATAAAGCATGGTGCACAGGTATGTCCAAGCTGGTCTCTCGCCAGAGAACGTAGCTGATTGATCTTTCGTAGATTCAACACGAGAAGAAAGTGAAATCACAGATGAAGCTCGCTACCGCGTTGGCAAAAGAGCAGTTGCGGGTGGCTCGGGAACGTGTCGCAGTCGGGCCTCTTAGGTCAACATAAACGTGCTGATCTTCATCATAATTATCCGTATATCTATATAGTCCTCGATAATAACGTATACCCTACTGTAGCTCTGAAAGAAGAGGCGAAACCGCCTGTGAGCTTTTCAAGGTCATGACAGCCGCCTAACAAGCAATGTCAATCACAGGGACCCGACATAGACACGAGACAAGATACCTTTTGCGCTCGCACAATCGCCTCGTCAAGAAGAACAGGGGAGCTGAACATTCCCTGATTCTGTACCAAGGAAGCCAGAAGGGATCCAACTAGCGTGTCGCCTGCTCCCGTCACGTTCACCAATTCCTCTTGAGCTAGAGCTTCTGCAGGATAGTGCTTCAATACGACGGCAGAGCCATTCTTCCCTTGGGCTATCACTTGTCTTTGCTTGAGATTAGTCGTCTCTTGCGCCCACGACGTGGACCCTACGCCATCCAGTGCCGTGCGGAAGACCAGGAGGACGCCGCGTTGACCGCACTTCAAGATGATATGCTGGAAGAAGGGAAGCAGGTTGATGGCCATTTGCGCTATGCCCTTCTCTGTGATGAACCCGAGTGTTCCTGCGTCCGAATTGTTCTCGCTCGCGTTTCGTCGAGCAAGATGTTGGACATCCATGCGGAATTCGGAGGAGAGAGCCATGCTGTCAATGCTACTCCACCATTTGCTGTGGGTAGTCAGCTCGTGTGGATCCGAAGAGGCTGCCTGATAGAGGTGTGATAACTCCAGCATGTTTGGTGACACATAAGAAATGGGTGGCCGGTCTTCTGGATTGTGACCATATGTTGAGGAGATAGCGGGCAGAATTCGTTGAGATTTGGCCACAGACGTCGGTTCACTATGTAGGGTTAGCCTGAGTGTCACTGGAGGACGGAGCATGATTCGAAATTCCTACTAACAAAAATACTACAGGCAGTGC
Organism: Irpex sp. M6601; assembly: GCA_037039805.1. Taxonomy (NCBI): domain Eukaryota; kingdom Fungi; phylum Basidiomycota; class Agaricomycetes; order Polyporales; family Irpicaceae; genus Irpex; species Irpex sp. M6601. The sequence goes on along the minus strand of JAXQGN010000213.1, from coordinate 16,905 downwards.
TTCAAGTTATGACCGAAAGTCTCTAAGAAACTGTGCGCACCTTGAATACCGTTTGTATGACAGTATTTAACCACGGTCTCGATGGTCTCTGGAGACAGGTTCCCGTCGATAGCAACGATGGAAGGTTTGTAACGCTTGATATCATCCACCGCTTGTCCGCTTAGTTTCACGTCAGCATGCGTAACGTCGTAGAGAATAGAGAGTATAAATGTCTTACCCAGAGAATGCTTGGATTATACCCATGTCAGCAACACCAGTTATTAGATCTCCTTTCCCGTCTACGATCATATTGCATACTGCAGATCGTGCGTTCTCCATATGCCTGAGACCATCGCTTCTCATGCCATGGCGGGCCGTCTCCTCCACTAGCATTCGACCAAAGAGATCTTGGCCGATCGGCGATACTAAAACTATTTTGTCGTTTAGCTGGCCTGGAGTAGCAAGAAGTCTGTGAGCTGCCTCTGCCACATTGCGACCTACACCGCCCAAGGACGTTTTCACTATTCCCGGCACCGTCGATTGACCCGCAAGGGCGGTATCAACAGCGGCAGCAGCTTGGGACGTCACATCTAGAGCAGTGCATCCTATGACGACGAGGTCTGCGGCAGTCTTCAGAGAGAATTGAACGATCATGAAAGTTCTCAGGTGTTGTCACTTACGAGAGTGCTGTCATTTTCGGGCGATGTTAGAGGCAAGGTCGATTTATCAGACGCGGTCGTCGATGGCATGAGTCCGGAAACATTGAACGAGGGCTAAATATATTAAATCACTTTGGCTATGCGCTATATCACCTGAGACCTTACAGTATGTGCTTGACTTCCTCCATTCTTGACCAAATTCGCGTAGTTGACCGCAATCTGACCACCTAGCGAGAACACAGTTTAATGGTCTGGAAAACACAGCTGTAGTAGGGGAAATATACTTACCAACCCGCGCGGTATTTTTAATCAAAGCGACATCTATCATGATGATAAGCAATGCGATGAGCTGAAATTTAAGCGTACTTACTACTCGCGAGAGATTTCCCCGCAGTCAATTCACCAACGCGTTTCAGCAACCAGGGAGTCGCTTCCTTTCCTCGTCTGTTCACACCATTCTCTTCTGCCTCTTGCAATGCTTGCTCTACCGCAGCCTGGAGCTCTGCACCGACGGCCTCATATTCCTCCGGTATAGGTACAGCAAATACCGCCCCGTTCGTGAGGCCTAGCTGCGTTTGCGCATCTAAAAATACGTCACATATACGATCAGTCAAGTCACACAAACGATCGAGCACTACTGACGTAGCAAACGGGCTGCAGATTGAGGGTCGTCGATTCTCCACGGACTCTGCAGACTGCATTAGCCACAGTACATCCACAAATTCGGGTAAATACCTTGAAACCACTATTTTGACTATAGAACGCAGGAAACTCGTCTGATCCATATGAGACGACAGGAACTCCCAAGGTTTCCTATGCGCCGGGAAGTGAATACCTAGCGCTTACATAGGTCTCAATGGGAGAAATAAGTATACCAAATATTCAAGTGTTCTAATAAAGTCCGTCGAATCAGTCAAGTGAACTCTGACCTATGGGAAGCGAACAAAGTACATACCTGCCAATGTCGAGAATGGACTTCACACCCGCTGAGACCAGGCCAACTGGGCATCTGGAGAGCTCCGGAAGATCAGCCGAAACGTCCATAGCTGTGTGCCTGCTGTCAGAAACAACCATATATCGTACAGGCAAACGGATGCAACATACTACGTTCACCCCCTCGATGTACACCGCCTAGCCTGTGATTGTCGTGAGTATTAGCTTCACACGTTAGAAGGAGAATTACAATTACCCGCCAGTGGCGAAAACCTAACGAAGTTCAGGTCAGTCATTGACGTGTCGTAATATCCGTACAGTGTACTCGCACCTTGATCCCTGCCATTGCTGAGAATATGAGTGTTGTACTGCAAGTTGTACCACCATTACGCTGCAAAGCCAGGACGGGCCCTAAGTCTCGCCGCGAAGCCTTCACTACGGGCGTGTTCTGAACGTCTGCGAGATACTCAAGCTCGTGGGCTTCGAGTCCGATTTTGACTCTGCCCTGTATGATACCGATGGTGGCGGGTATAGCTCCTTGACTTCTAACAATACCCTCGACGGCTTTAGCTGTCTCAAGATTTGTGGGCTGAGGCATCCCGTGTGTCACAATCGTGGTCTCCAAAGCCACGACTGGATCGTTATGTGCCAAGGCTTGCTGGACTTCGGGGTGCACGTCAATGGGTGCACCCGCCGCAAGGGCCTTGGGAAGTGTTTGGATTCGCCTTTGCCATGGCCTGTTGTTCACACCTCGCGGGGTGGAGAGAACACAACGTCTCAACATCGCCGCAAAGGTTGGTCGAGGAAAGGTGAGATGGTGGTCAAAAGGAAAGGATCTCGGCACTGAGTCTGCACGCGTCACGGTGAAATTCCAGGGACCGGCTCTTGACACGAACGATAAATTACACTTTAATCTATTTTTCCAAACAGCTGTCTCAAATCCATAAGACAGGTGCACACGTGTGACGATAATGATAGGAGAATAATATGATATAGCGGGTAGAGTAGTAGTTGATATAACAAACATATAAGCCGTCCGCAAAGTGAATGCAGACTGTGTACAATAACAACCCAAGAGAAAGACATAAAATGACCCAGGTCTAGTATCTTTGACTAGACCACGGCACAGACGGTGTGCCACCGCTTCTAGGGGGAGGTGTGGGGTAGGAATCTGCGCGTGGGATTGGTGGGCGAGAGGGTATCGGAGCACCACCAGGTGGAATGTACGAGGCAGATGGTAAGGAGTAAGATGCTGACGAGCGGGGAAAGTAGCGTCCTGGAGAAGGAGGAGGCAAGACACGAGGGTCTCGGACGGATGTGTAAGATGATCCGTTCGGCAAACTGGCCGTAGAAGAGATGCCATTCGTCTTCGGAGGAATCGCATGCGTGTCAGCGCGCGACTTTTTCCAGACCTGCTCGGTGGGAGATGTAATTTCCTGTTCGTCTGCTTTGCGCTTCTTCGGAGGGGGGTCATGCACAGGAGGATCTTCATCATCAGAGTCCAGAGTAAGGTCAATGACGTCTGATTCACCAGTCAGAGAGCGAGGTGGTTGACTTCCTACACTGGCCAAAGACGACCTAACGGTCCTTGGAACAGACGGTGACAACTCGCGCTTGACTTGGCCTTCTTCCTCGTCATCGGAATCCAAGACAACAATTTCGGATGATGCTTTATGACCGTTCTCGTTCACTTTTGTCTTGACAGGGGTAGGAGAGCGACGTCGGATAGGTGAAGATGGAATAGACATAGACTCGACTTTAGCCGGAGGATGAGCACGCTTCCACTCCACCGAGCCAAACTTGTCATCGGCGGTGTGCCATTGTCCATCTGGTTCAACGATAACATCTTCCACATCATCTGAAGTCTCCTTCAAGATTGAGTCGAAATAACTACGACAATGTCAGTACTACATTGCGCCAAGAGTACATATGACGCACCCGTCGACAATGAGCTCTTCGCTGTTCAGTGTCTTCTCACAGACAGGGCATAGCCAGGTAGTCGTTTGTTCCATAACCGAGAACCAGGAGTAAGCGTCGAAACATTGCGAGTGTACGCATTTGGTAGAGCGACAAGGCGTTGAGATTCGCACGTAGCTCAGCTATGATGAAGGCTTTAGGCTGAGACTCTGAAAGTTCATTATGAATAACATACCGGGCATTTCAATGTCATCTTCTGGTGCCCCGCTACAATATCATCATCGTCTGTCGCAGATTGAAACACTGTGATACAGTTAGATGCATCTTCTTGCGAATAGCAGAAGACTCACTCTTCGCCATTATCTCATTCGTGCTGACAAACTTTCCCTTCTTCAGTCGATCAACTAATTGTTCAACAGTCGTCACTTCGACGAGCATGACGACCAGGTAGTATTTCTGATCATATCGTTAGAACGGATGAATGGCGTCTGTTTGCTTGACATACCTTCGAAGGTGTCGGTTGTTGGCTGTTGACGTAGATCATCTCCACACGGTTGCTGGACCCAGGAGCCATTCTGACTTGTTTTCCAAGGTCAGGCGGAGGCGCTGTGCCCGGCTTCTTCTTCATGCCTTTCAGATTCGCGGAGAGTTGGTTGGTGTTCACGCGCACTTCGCAAGTCGGTGGAAATTCGATTGGGCACGGGCCGACATTAGAACGGAACGTTGGAGTAGTAGAATAGTATGTCGATGATGTACAGTATAATCGGAGTTGGTATTTGGGGCTATATACGAGACATGTCGTTAGTGAGAGTGAGAGAAAGTCAAGATGAAATGAGAATTACCTCGTAGAACTCAGCTTGGTTATTATCTCGCTGTTCATCATGAATGTCAAGCTTTGCGAGCGGCGGTCCATTTGACTGGTTGATTCTATGGTTTCGTGTGAATGATAGGCCCAAGTCAGCTGCATCGTTTGTATAGAAACCAAATTGTTTCGCACCAGGACATTCAACGATGTTGGAAACAGCCTTCTCTATTCGGAAGAAAGGAGAATGCTTGAATTGTATGCCTGGGGGATATGAGAATGTGAGATACATGATACGTTGGCAACAACTTGCCTGCAGTAGTGGATGTCGACGCTGAAGCAGCTTGAGATGTGGGTGGATGTGGTCGTTGCTGTCTGTATGGGTCATAATGTGGGATGCCGTTCGCAGTAGTCGGATGATACATCTGTGGTCCGCTTGCTTGGAAATGACCAAAGGAGCTCTCTCCGTTGGGGCGATATGGATTTCTGTGGTGAGTTGGGCCCGACAGTTCAGTTTCCGCACGCTATGATAAAGCAAGAAAGCCGAGCTCGCAGGCCACATGCACAATGCATTCGGGATGTGCCTGCACTCTGCGGCAAGGCTCGACCCGAAGTGGTCTATAAAACAATGGGAAAGTTCATGCTACTCACATGGAGGACCGAGTTTGGTTCAATATTCCTTTCGCCTTCACCCACTTCTCCGTGTTGTTTGCGCGCCGCCACAAGTCAAGCTCTCGGGTGACTCTATCTATAAGCTCCTGCTTCTTGCCGGACTTTGTGAAGTTCGTCCCACATTGATCGTTGAGGAAGATAATAATCTGCTTCAAGCGATCCACTGTGTTCTGCTTCACGTTATGGCGCACAGTCTATGGCGGATTGAAGGCGGAGGGATTTAGTCTTGGGAACCAATCACAAGGCGCCGGACTACTCACGTCGAAGTCAGCCCAAACACCCTCTGAAGCCATCCTGAACGTCGAGCTCAAAGCTTACAGCGCAGGCAGCTCGTCGTTGGGCACGAGAAGATGGTGAGCGGAGACGAGAAGAAACCCTGGCCGCGACCAAGCTCTGAGTGAGCTCCTTCCTGCAGAGTTGCCCGTGGGAACCCTGAGAGAATGTGGCCGAAATGCATCACGTGCATGTTCTCTGCGTTACTTTACCCTCGACCATCACCACTGCGATGAGCGAGGCAGACGACTACGACAAGCTATCCCAGGAAGAGAGGGCAGCTCGCGATCTAGCAGATCGCAAAAGAGAACAGGAAGAGCAGGCTGGTATATCCGTCTCGCTGTGCCAGTATTCTAGCAAAGCGGCCTCACTCACAATATATCTCTTTCATCGCGTTAGCTTTGCCTTATAAATGGAAGCAGGAGCTTGCAGAAGTCGACCTTGAAGTCCCAGTGCCGAAGGGAACAAGAGGGAAAGACTTGACAGTAGTGATTCAGAAGAAGAAACTGAGCGTTGGACTGAAGGGCCAGGAACCCATCCTCTCAGGTGAACTTTGCAAAGAGATCAAAGTAGATGAAAGCACATGGACGCTTGGTGAGTTGAAGCAAACTCCCTCTGGTAAATAACTACGGGCTAATTTTTTTTTTCAGAGGATCAGCAAATCGTACTTGTTCATCTTGAGAAATTGAACAAGCAGCAATGGTGGGAAAACGTTCTCACCCACCATCCTAAGATCGACACCAAGAAGATCGTGCCACAAGATAGCAAACTAAGCGATCTTGATGGAGAGACTCGGTGAGTAAGACTGAAAATTCACGAGCGTGCTATACTCATGTCTGAGATAGTGGCATGGTTGAGAAGATGATGGTGCGTCGAAGAATAAATATTTATTGTGCTGTACTAAACCATCGATGCAGTTCGACAATCATCAGAAGGTACGCTCAAGTCTCGTCTCATAGCATGTCAATTTTCGCTGATCTCTTTCTCAGCAACTGGGGAAGCCGACGTCAGACGAGCTCAAGAAGATGGAGGTTGGTCGGCTGTACTACTCTGAGGTAGCAGTCACTAACAAGCACGATAGGCCCTCAAGAAATTCCAAGAAGCGCACCCAGAACTTGACTTTAGCAACGCCAAAATTTCATAGGGTTGTATATTGTACAGCAGCACCATATACCCCTCGCAATGTATCAATTATCATATCTCACGGTAATATTCTTTGTCTTTATCCATAAGGCCTTGAAGCGCACTGTCACTGGTCAATCTAGCCGTCGCTCGGTATATGTACCTTTCATCACTGCTCCAAAATCGTGCCAGTGCAGGCGTGTTGTATTTCACGGCGGCTGGTGGGCGGCGTATCAGATGACTGATAATCATTTATGGAAAGCATAGCCTGAGCTCGTGGTATATAAGCTGGACTGGGTAGAGTTCGAAGGGCGCGTGCTCCCACAACCCCTTGATCCACTCCGATTATGTCGTACTTTCGTCCAACTGAGATTCCGGGCTTGCAACAGCCAGGATACCCACTGACTCCCCAAGGAAAGCAGAACATCATTAAGAGAATCATCGTCTGTTGTGACGGGTACGTTTCCATCAGTAGTTTGGATTTCCATTCTTCTGTAACTCATCATGATGTTCACTCAGGACATGGCAGGATGGACTCGTGGCCAAAGAGAGATGGAAATACACAAATGTTCTGGTAAGATTCTGCAAGAAACGGCACTGTAGCGGCATTTATTAACAAAACTGCGCAGCGTTTGGCGAGGGCTATCAACCATACCGATGAACGATAGTACGTGAGCAATGCTCCTGCGATGATAGTAGTGAACCTCAGCGTTTTGACCATACTCAGCTCTCCACATGTTCCACAAGTTGTCTTCTATCAGTCTGGCGTTGGCACCTTCGGCGACAAGGTGATAGAACAGCTTGATGGTTTGTTATACTGGGCTTTTGCTACTACACCTCTCTGATTATTGGTCATAATGCAGGTATGGTAGGAGCATCACTTGCCGAAAAAGTACAGGAAGCATACGCTTTCATCGCTCAGTAAGGAGAGTTCATTTTCGTGATGTGCACCTGTCTAAATAAGTTTCCTGCATATAGTAATTACCGTCCAGGGGATGAGGTGAGAGATGCTATACTATAAGTTATGACATCAACTGACATCTCGTAGATCTACCTCTTCGGGTTCTCTCGTGTGGGACATTGTTTGACCTCGTACGGGATTGAGGCCATTACTAATCGAACCTTATAGGGCGCATACACCGCCCGCATGATAGCACTGCTGATTGTGAGACTTGTCATGGTTCCCACTGGCAGGCTCTCTCTAACAATATTGCAGGGTGCGATTGGCGTTTTAGACCGGACTGAAATGGACCATTTTGCGGATATTTTCATGGCATACCAGAAGCGCGGAAAGGCTGAAGATAGTCAAGGTATTTTACTCAGCTGTACAACGTATTCTCACAAATAACGCTCAATGAATGATTGCCTAAGAAATCCAGGCACTAGACAGTCAGCTTGCTCCTTGGACGGCGCACAACTCCCCAGGGAAGCTGCGAGCCGATTCTGATAAGGATACTTTCAGTATCAAGTGCGCATTTCATTTTACGTGTACAAGCTCATTAGGTTGATTCATGCGGCCCCGTGTTCATATAGGTGTGTCGGAGTATTCGACACCGTCGGATCGCTCGGTCTACCTGGAGAACTAAACCTGTCCAACAAGGTCAAAACGTTGTTTGGATTTCCGGATAGACTCCTGGGTGAACACATCGAACGAGCAATCCAAGCTCTCGCTATAGATGAGCACAGGAAGGACTTCGTGAGTCGCTCGGCGAGAGTACTAGTATAGGTACCGACGATTATTTTGGCACTGATGGCTCAAACAGGATTGCGCGCGCTTTGAGCAAACAGCCGGGGGCCGACAGAAAGGTCAAATTCTTAGGCAGGCAAGTTGACATTACTAGGCTCTAGCACCAAACTCTTATCCCTCACTTTCCGAGTCTAGTGCTGGTTTGCCGGTAGGTCTCCGAGTCGGTTGTTTTAACGGCACCCGTCCATCGCTCATTAATTATATGTGCCTTTGATCAGGATCTCATTCCGACGTACGTTAGCTGATCCGCTTCGGGCTCCTAGTGGGCACTAAAGGCTCCCACAGATTGGCGGAGGTTTCCAAAATCATGATCTATCCGACATATCCCTGACTTGGATGCTGGTGTGTATAAGAACTAAATCACATCGCACGATACTCACCACGGTTCGGCGTAGTCCAATATCGAGGACATTCTTTCACTGGACTATAAGTACATCGAGTCGCTCCCGGATCCGGTTGCTCCTTGGGGCGAATTGCCACCGCATAAGTAAGCTAATGCTTCTTGGCTGAATGTATCAATCTCAACGGTTCTTCGCAGGTCAGACACTGGGATATATGCGGTCGCAGAAACCATACAACGTACTCTCCCAACCCAGACTAACGACGTCACGCACGAGAAGATCCATGCCTCTGTATTGCAACAGCATAACGTTAACCCGGCCGCGGCCGCGGCGATCTCAGCGAACCAGTCGCTCATTGCACCGCTGAATCCCTTGGAAGAATACATAAAGAGCATCTGGCGTGTCACCCACGGATCGCAAGAAACCGTTGAGCACGATGAAGGGCATGGTAAGGATCATAAGGAGCTCACAGAAATTCTCCACGCGGGCAAGCAGTTCCTTCGAGGTGGCGAGAGTCTCGGCAAGGCCCTGCTTCATTCTGTCAAGCATAAAGAAGGAGCTGCGTCCACAAGTACCGGACCAACTTACGATGAAGTATCAGTGGCTAAACTGTTGCATGAGCATAGTATGGGCGCAGTTTTCAAAGAAATTGCGGGGGACCGTCAATTGGATTCGCGCACAGGCAGCCTCAGATAAATCTATAATCTATGCGATTGTGTGATATATAACCTATTGTTGTAAAAGAGAAGGGGGTATATGAATGATGATATATGTGCGTATGAAGTGACAGATGACGACGAAAGTCAGTTCAGGGTAGCTATCAAGCAATGCAATAACTAGACAATGCCCGTGGTATCTTTACGGAATATACTAATCGTCAGTGCAATAGCCCTCGGCTTTTTAATGAAGGTAGAGCACGGCATAGGCCTTCCATTACCTTCTGTGGTATTTCACGGGATTGGAACAGGTCCCCTCCTTGACATAACCGGAATTGAATGCGTTGTAGGTTGGTGAGATGCTCCAACGTCTGTCGTAAACGTGGCCAATTGGCGCTACTGAGGCAATATTCGTCTCGAACGACAATGGTGACCTGCCTCACCCTTGCGGGTACTGCGGCCAGGAGGCCGTAGACAGTCTCCCACGAATAGAAAGGTCCGGAGTTGGCATAAAGGATTACCACTGATTGGAGGTTCGGGCAGCTCGACAGCCCGAGAGCGTCCCAGTCTAGAGGGTGCGCTGAGTAGGCGGTGTGATCGTAAGAGAGAGATGATCGCGCTGACTCACGGGTGAAATCGTTTGTCCAGAAATTCCATATCGCAAGCTGGAACTCGAGCAGATTAGAGCCAACCGAGTTCAGCATTTCTCCTAACTCGACGACATCCGCGGTAGCAGCTATCGACACCCTCATGGTTCGAAGATGATCACCAGAAATCAATCTTCGTAACAACCGTAATAGTGGTCCGGATACGTCACTGAGAGTCAATGTATCGACTAGTACGGGAGGAGGAGGCTTTCCGCCCTCGAAAGAGATCGCATCCGAGAGATGTTTGCGATGGACCACCTTCAGGTCAAGCTCTCTGATTTCGTAGAAGAGTAAGAGAAGATCGCTGGTAGAGGAGTTGGTTCCTGGAATCGAGGGGTACATCCAATTGATGGAGAGCTTGTCGAGGCTAAACCGACGTGTTGGATGCAATTTGGAAATGTGTCGTGTAAAACCTGTTTGGTCTAACCGCAGCGAGCGAAGCCGAGGTAGATAGGTAAGAAAGGCAAGGACGTCCTCTTCTGTGAGTTCGGGGTACAGTGAGGATCGTGTCGGAATTGGAGCCACTGTGAGTTCCTGAACGTAGATGTGGAACGAGCACTGTAGTATGGCCCTAAGTTTAGCGGAATAACCGGCTTTGAAGCTCGGAGTGGCTTCGATGCGGAAATTTCGAAAAAGATGATAGTACGCGACCCGCACCCACGGTTTACAGACTTCTGCGCAGGACCTCAATGTGCGCCTGTCGTCTTGTAGGAAGTCAATGATCATGTCAATGACCTCTTGTGGGAGGGTCCGGTAGGCATCCGACTCCGCCTCGGACATCTCTACAAAAATTGGCTAAGCTGGCATGGCACATGCAGTGCAATGCAACCACTGACCTCTGGAGATGCAGGGGACGAGGGAGAGAGATGCCGCTCGGTGTTGGCTCGGGCTTCAAGCTTTTATACAACATGGTGGTAGACTTCTCCGGTGGCTGCACTCTGTCACGTCCGTTCGGGGACGCCTACATGATCCCCAAATCTCAATCTCGATCACATCAATGACCTGCGTGTCACATTCGTCACGTTAATCACAGAGATGTCGCGCCTGCCGTTTTCGGCATATGCTAAAGTGTGACAAATATGTGGGTAATATCGTCACAGACGTGACATCCCTTGCTTCAGTTGTGTGCGTTCCTGTAGCCAAGCATCACAGGCGCCCACGAACTTGCACTGAACGCCTTCCTCAACCGCTGGGCCATGGGACGAATGCACGCTTTATAGCTCGAACGAAGAGTTCTAACGCTATATTACGGCCTGTTTCAGCCCCATTTAGTACTGCGATGCCTCTCAGTGACCTCGTTGATTTCTATGAGTCTCGCACAGGTACCGATGCTCGGGTCGAGCAGTATTCATCCCCGAGTCGACGCAATGCCGGAGCTTCAGCCATCCCTCAGCAATTCGGCAGGACGAACCAACCGAGAACTGGCCTTCCTCTTACGCGCGCAATACACCCACATCCTCTCTTGAGACGGGCTTTACCAAATTCTCACGATCAGGTCATGGACGTGCCACCCGTTGAGGGTCTACCCAAACTATCTGGTTTCTCCCGGCCTATGTCGAACGACAGCGACGTCACGACTTCGCCTTCGGTTCTGGAAGCCGATATTACGAGCACTACGACTTCCACGACCCTTCATGACCATCTTTTACACCCTCAGTGTAGTACATTGCAACTGCCGGAAGGGATGCTACCGCCAACTGTGACGGAGGTGGACACAGCAAAAACAAGTACCAAGCGTCGAACGCAGATGATACCTTCCCATGACCTCCACGAAAAGGAATTATTCAACAAGGCTACGTCAGACAATGGCACTGCTGGCAATGAGGACCAACAATCTCTCGTCCAGCAACGGTCTCTATTTGCTGCTAATTCAATGAAGTTTTCCGTGTCTCCCCCTCATCAGCCAGTGGCAGCTTCGGTGATATTTTCTCGAGGAGCTGCGCCGCTGTTTTTTCCTGAGCTAGACCGACATTTATCAGGCATTACTGCACCTTCATTCCCGTCGTTCACGGCAAACCTCGACGCCAGTCGGTCCAATACACCCAGCATGTTTCCTCCGATGCAGCTCCTTGCTGCCTCTGGACATACTCTGGAGGACCTAGAGCATAATTCGCAAATTCCGCAGTGGTGGAAGAACCGCAATAAAATATCTGGTTTTCTCGTCTCTGCCTTACTCTCAGTGACGGTGCGCAAACAATCGCCACTGAGTTGTAATTGTATAGTTTAACTATGTACAGGGATCAAGCGCTTTAACCACTTTCTATAGCCTCCATGGTTTGATAGATATTCTGCAAATATTCGCACTGATTCTTAACACCCTAGGTAAATTCTACGACTGACCCGGAGACTTGCTCCTAAAAATCTGAATTTTTTGACAGTGCCCAAGGGCAGCGTATCGCCTGGGGATGCTTGGAGGAAACTCATATTTGGCACCATGTACGTATCCTTATCTTTGTTGAAGAAGAGTATGAAGTGCTGACGTGCTCGTTATAATTTTCTCCAGACCGAACATCCTGGCTTTTAATCTTGCCACTGGTATCCGAGTAGCGTCCGTTATGCTCGTCGTCTTTATGATTTTTGCGGGTGTCCTTCTCTACCTCTTTAACCGCGCAACGTCCACGTGCTGTCGTATGGGTAAGCCAGAGGGATATCAGCAGCCAATTTTGGTCACGAAGCAATGGAGGCTTGTTATTATCAGCTTTCTGCTTACAGCCATATACCTGCCGCTCAGTACGATGGCTGTACATGTTATCGTGTGGTCCGACGATCTGTGGGTCGTTCCAAATCCGTACGTTAATGCCACCACCTTTCCGCCGACACTACCACCGCTCGGGCCTACTACTGAATTTCGGGGACCTTTGGACTTCTGCTACACGACAACTATGGAAAGGAACCAATTTAATTACGCGCCTGTCGTACTTATTGTGGCCTTGATAGCGTTCCTTGGCGTAAGTGCTCGCGGTTAGCTTAATGTAATGTTATTACCTAATAGTCTCTATTTTTGTAGTTAGGCATATGGTACCCTATACATCTCCGGCGCACTATTGAGATGGTAGCTCCTCAGGTTGATGCGTACACGGAGCTCGGTTCACTCAGAAGTAACACCGAACTCAACCGTGAGTATCAACGCGCGCTGGACCGTGACAAGAACCCGCTGCAGTTTTTATATCGCAGTAAGTTCCCCACATCTCCGCTCGAGTACGTGGGCAAACACGCGATGACTTTCTTAGATTACCGTAGGGGCTGGGCTACCTACGAAGCCATCTACATTTTTGCGAAGTTGACAGCGCTGCTGATCGTTGCCGTTATTGACCCCGATAATTGTCTCTTCCGCTCCCTGGACCGAGTGCATGTGCGAACCACGCGCCAGATTGTGCTGCTCGTCGCTATGACTTGCTTCTTCCTCGGGCAATGCTTCATGGCCCCGTTTCTGGATCCAATTGACAACGCAAGCGAGTTTGTCTCAAGGATTAATTATGTTCTGACTGCCGGCATCGCACTTCTTGTGGCACTGAACATACCTGGGAAGGACGTATGGAACGGTGCAGTACTTTACGTGTGAGTTGTAACCCTGCATCTGCTCCCGCAACTCAGACCTACGACGCCGACTTTAACAGGGTGTACATCATCACTTACGGATTGGGGTTCTGTGAGTCTATCAATCATGATGGTACCCAGGCGGCAAATAATCAATTCTCGCAGATTTTGCGGTTGTTGGATGGAGTATCTCGCAACGTGCCATCAAACGTATGTTCAAATGTCTAATTTTCTATTCACCGTAATGTTGAAGCGTTTCCATAGGTTTGGCCCGCCGTATCGATTTCAGTCGGTATACTAGACTTTTGACGTGTATGGTGATGCTGACCGGCGTGACATATCACAGGCATCGATGTATTCTCCCCACGGTGAGTTCAAGACTCACGCTGATCACATGTGTGTACGCCACCCACGCTGACGACCATGTTATCGCATTCAGCATCGACCTCAGCCCTTCTTCGCAGCATATCAAGCGACGAATCTGGCAGGAAGCTATCTCCACCCTATTTTTGACCGAGCCGGAGTGTTCGATTCCGGAAACGCAGCTGATGCTGTTCGCACAGACGCGAGACGTGACCGTAAATTACCCACCGTACCTATTGAACTTCGAAGGTAGTCCGGCTGAAAGGCACGTTGAGAACCTCAAGGCGAGTGGATTCCTGCGACTTTGTTCGGCTAAAAGTTGTAATGGCCATTGTTTTTTTATTGATGCCATCTATTTCCTATCTATTCCTTAGATCTTGCGAGAAGTTGGCAATGTGGGTTATATGAAAGGCGTCGCTTTGGTGTACGGGTCGGACTCTACGTGGTTCCAATACCTCCAAGAGACCATACAGCGTCACTACGTAGGGCCGGACTGCTACTGGAAAGACCCTGCGCGTGACGAGATACCTGGGTGTCGACGTTTCTTTGGGAATGCTTGGTACATCCCCTTCCCTCCTACGGTGGTAAGTTACGTCAATAGGTCACCGTGAATTTACCGCCTTCAACCCATATTTTGCAGGTAATCAGATATGATGACGGACCGCTGGCAGTATTATCGGAGCTCGCTGATTTGGAGACGTACGTCAGGCAGAACTCTAGTCACGACATCCAGAGGCGGAGGGAAGTCCGCATGGCGCTGAGGGCATTAGACGGACAAGTTGTTCATTGGCCACATGAGCACATCGAGGTAAGAAGGGAAAATTCCTGTCCACTGGTACCGCTAAACGCCACGCCCGCTCACTGAATTACGAAATAGCTGATAGGAGCCAGAAGTCCCCTGTGCTGTTTCCTCCCCGGTCGTCGCTACGAAGCTCAGACCTCCTTAAAATACCGTTATGCCATCTTCCGTCTCAAACGCCATGGCCTCCTCGACTGGGAAGACCTCAATCTGGGAAGTGGGTTCGACGTTGAACTCACGTACGCCAAAAAGGTTGTGGTCACTGGCTCCGTTATCGGTCTCACTGATGACTTCGACTTGACCACGCCTCTTGCGCGCTTCCTCTCCTTGAATGAAGAACTCATTGTGCAGCCGCTGGTTCATCTCGAAGCTGCAATCCAACGGTACAGGAACCACTTACTCGATGAAAGCGAGAAGAAGAGAGACGCTCTAAGTTATCGATTTCTTGCCACGGTGTACGACAATCCACGGGAGCCGTCAGGTTTAGCGGAGAGCTCGATCGAGTATGAAAAGGATCTGCGCGTACGCAGGCTCTTGCTGGCGAGCGAAGACATTTTTCGGATTACCTATGAACGGCTGCGTGTTGCTAGTCGATCGGAGTTAACGGCGTGGTGGTATATCTTCTGGGTACGTCGAGGTTTCATTAATACCTGCTGGTGTGGCACTCACCTCATGGTAAAGGACGACTTGTGGAGACGCAATCACGATACCATCAGTGGTCTCGAAAAGTATGCGACCGACTTCGATCCCCGCTATCCCACCTCTATTGCGTACTCGCCTCTGCCTCGAGCTGCACTAGAATCTTTCCTTGCGCAGCGGGGCTTGTACCACTCCAAGACGAAATGGGGTGACTTCTTCCACTCTGGATTCCTGAACAAGATGTACATGCGCATGTACGATATCCTGTATCATGGTACACGTCGTGTAAGCTTAATCCCTCAATCACCATGTCTTCCCAGCTGTCTGGACTAACGGTGCTCTCTGCAATTTGGAATTCAGGGTGACATCATTCATTTCGGCGAAGGCAACTCCGCCGAGTACGACATGGAAGAAATTGATGTCCAGACTCAGATGCATCCTTCGACACTCGGAACAGGAGGAGGCACCGATCATGACGACTCGTCAATCCGCGCACGGCCTCTGTACCGCTGGGAAGGTATCCTTGAGGATCCACTAGTCAAGCACGAACGCCATACACCCAACTTCTTCGCTAAGCTTGGTGTGTGGTTTGGTGTGACACCCAGATGGAGAAGAGGCATTCCATCCATGGGTCTAGCTCTGGACGTTGAGCTGGACAATGGCCGATATGTTGTGCTGCACAACGATGAGGACTCGGACAATGACAGTGACGCGACACCTTTGAAGCCGTGATCGTATTACATTATTGATGATAAACAGTATCTAGGACGTGGTATGTACTCCCTGAGGATCTATCGGAACTCTGGAACGCTATGTATACTCTCGAACCCCTCCACCTGACACACTATTCTTCAATACCCAAGTGTTGTAACTCTATCCTATCTATCCCGTATCTAGTGTATGTTGATGATCAATAAAGTGTCTGATGATGCAAGTTATCGCTAGGTGCTTACCTGACGCGAAGGGAGATGAAGATAACTATGAAGACTCTGGCGCAGGTGTCAAGAGCTTCTTCGCCAGGGCCTGCACAGCCTTGGTAACTTGAGGCTCAAACTCGTTGAGGAACTCGGGGAACTCTGTCGAGTTTGTGGAGACACGATCCGGTCCGGCAATGTAAGTTCTGGGAACCCTAACAGCGACGGGGTCGAGGACTTCCAGCTTGAGGGATGTAAGGACAAGCTTGAGTTGTTCGGAGACTCTCAACCCCCCACCACTTCCGTAGGTGAGGAGAATGACAGGCTTATCGGCCCATTCATGGTATAGGTGATCGAGAGAGTTCTTGAGCTCTCCAGGGTAGCCGCCGTTGTATTCGGGTGAGACTACGGCAAACGCGGAGCAAGACTTGACGAACTTGCTCCATTCCCGTAGACCTGGTGTGCCGTAGTCGTCTGAGTTGGTGATCATGGCGGGGATGCGGTGACCTTCGACGATTGGTCCAAAGGGATGAGGGGCAGTCGTAGGGTCGACCGTCACCACATCGACGGGTACACTGGACGCGGTGAGTTGCTTTTGGAGGTGGCCGGAGACCCAGGCGGCAATACCTGCGCCATTGCTGCCGTTCCTGGAGCTGCCAATAATGACACCGATGCGACGAGTGGCTGCCTGCATGTCTACTGGCTCGCAGAAGTGTTCTGGGTGGTGGTGGTCGGGTGTAGGATTGTAAAAGAAAAATTGCTCAACGCACCCTGGTGTTTTATATCATGGCTGGGTTGGTAAACTAATGAGGCGGGACAGAGCTCGCTGCTGACGACGACGACGACGGTCAACGTGAGACAGATGAGTAAAGTGAGCAATCGGAGCATGGCGACGTGCGGCTGCT
>JAXQGN010000212.1:0-45606 GCA_037039805.1 Irpex sp. M6601 | reverse complement strand
AGAGTATTTTGGTTGGGTGTTTAAAATGATTTTTTCTAAATCGTTGGAGCTTTCGGGTTTCCCCGTTGTTGCGCCAACGGCTGAGGCTCGCTACCTATCCGCCCTTATGATTGGTGGGTAGCCATAGATTCGAGAGATTTGCGCTCCAAGCGCTGCTCGGAAAGCGGCTGGTGGAGCTCAAATATTTGGCAGAAAACGGTTTAAATTGCACAACCAAAATACTCTAATGTCCATGATTAATTTTAAATGACACAGACAGTGGACGCTGGACGGGTCCTATGTAGAGGTGCTACACTGTATGTACATGGGAACGCCGCAACGCGAGTCAAAACCGAAACTTCGGAGCCTTATACACTTGTAATTATCGCTGACGTCCATGTTCTGCTGCAGAGGCATCCGAGGCACCGCAATTAATCGTGGAAAACCCCCTGTAAACGGGTGGACAGGTGTAGGCCCGATTCTGTCGCACCTTTCGTATCAATGCTGGGAGAAGAGAAGTGCGTCATGATGGTCTCGCGGAGCAGAGGAATGTGAGAGGCGCCGTCGACGTATATCCCGTAGATTCCTGCCTGTTTGAATGTTTCAATTTGCGGTCCATGCGAGTCTAGGCCATGGAGTCGACCGTCATGGAGTAGTGGTACGAAAGTTGCCAGATGGGGTGATACACTGTGAGGAGCCGTGGCAAGCACCACAGTTATCATTCGTACCCCGACTGATGTCAGCGGGATGCCGGCTGCAGACAACATATAACGGCTGACCGGCATATAGGTCGCGGAGATTAGCGGAGGTTAGCGTTCTGACCGCCGAGGTTTCCGTGTTTTATGTGCACAGCGACAGTTCCCAGGGAGAAACCAAGCAAATGAGAAAAGTGGCAGCACACGAGCAATAATTCTCGTTAATAGCACATTAACTCAGATTGACAGTTGAGATAAGTATAGTAGCCTGCGGAAAACGAAGACACCCTAAAGTCGCCACAATCGCGCCTGCGCTGGCTGAATATTAAGTAGAGAACGTGTTGAGCTTAAGAAATCAAAGCCAGATGTTGTATTTATATTTCTGTACGCGTGTGGTCTAATGGACACATCTGGAAGGAAGATGAACGAAGCAGACGCACGCGAACCTGGTGGGATTCTCAATAGATCTCAGCCAGATCTCCAGATTAAACATCCCATCAGTGGAGTGGGGTTCGCCGAAAAAGTACCAGAAAAGGCAGGTATCGCTGTTGGACGGCACTTGCCTAGTCCTGCACGCATTGAGAAAAGACCGTCCTTACTCACGCATGGTACTCCGTCGTGAGAGACATCAAGGTATGTTATGGCCAGAAAAGGGGGCATTGCCATTGGTGCTTTAATGGCTCAGGGAGTAGCATGTGAATTTTCTGCTTGTCTAGTGCGAACTCGCTGTTGGGAAACGCGACTCGAGCGGCACTCGCAGGCGACCTTTTTATAAACCATGTGAGTCGCCCTTCGGTGTTGTCGTAAAGCCGATGTGGATGGTACATGATGTGGTTCATATATGGCCTGAACGCATCGTCTCATTTCTGCGAATTAACATGGAAGAACGAACAAGGGTGGAACCCTCTCCCGAGGATCGTCGGAGATGCGATTGAAACATGACGTGTGTGTGAACGCCTGATCTCTCTCCACCCGAAGCTTGTGAAAAACATGAAGACAGTGTTCTCAAGTGTTCTCAAGTTCGACGGTATCTCACTGATGGTATCTAATTGCACTCGGGGAGATTATGCGAACGTTTCCACCGTCAGGGTGCAGCTGTCTATTTGCTTTTGTCGCCATGCCAAGCTCTCACACCATTGGCTTCACCGTACGAGGACGTGTGAGGACTTGCGACCACAATTGCTACATATAGCAGTCATTGTGGACACGTATGACCCACTAGGAACCGAACAACGAGTGAACAGTGGGGAAATAAGATTAATATAATGAGTGTCTAACAATACAAATGTCACAAGATGCTGAGAGGTCCAATATAGGTGCAGAATCCGTGAGGCGAAGGTGCGGGGCTTGGCGAAATACAAACAGACCAGCTAGCTACCCATGAAGTTCTGTGCACGGTCGCCTACGTGCGGACGTGACGAAGAAACAGACCTATGATTAGCCGTCTGGGCTGCTGAGCCTGGCTTCATCTTCAACCAGCCCTTCTTGAGAGCATTGGATTTTGAGCGGGGACTGTTCGTAACGTCTGCAATAATCGCAGGGCCAGTTTGCGAGCGTCGTGGAGGAGATGTGGGTTGTGGTTGCGTTTGTCGTGCTGTGCCAGCTGCATTGGACCCGCCACGCATGGGCATGAACCCAAGTTTACGGCTCCCCCGAGGAGTCTTCGCGCCCTCCAACCTCCCAGCAGGCGCGCTATCCGCTGAGAACGACTGAATGGGTGGGCTCTCATGCTCGTCGAAGTCCTCTGGCGCACGTCTCTTCTTGCCAATGGACGATGACGACGACGAACCCGCTATGGGTTCCGCGTACGGTTCCGACAGATGAGGGACGAACATGGGCATCTGAGGCATGGATGGAGGAGACTGCTGTGGAAGCGCACGATGCTTCGCCTCTGGCGTGCGCGAACGGAAGATCGACTTGATAGCTTCGGGTGTCTTCGGTCGTGAGGTGGCCGCAGGACCAGTGGTGGATCGCGTTCTCGACGAACTTGCTGCTGGTGCATCGTGAATAGCTTTCTGCTGTGGCGGTCGGTTAGTAGTAGCGGGGACTGTAGGAGCGAGCAGCGGTGGTCCAGCTGAGGTAGCGGGGAGCGAAGGCAGCGCCTTCGGCGTCGAGTCTTGACTAGCAGCTTCAAGCTTCTCTATCTTCTCTTGCAGCGCCTTGACCTTGCGCGTCAGAGCCTCCACCTTGACCGTCAACTTCTTCTTCTCCTTGTTATTCCTACACCAAGAGTCAGCATACAACAGCGTGCAGCAAATCGTGAAAAGACATACTGAATAAACCGATCATCATTCTCCTCAATCTCAACGTTCTTCTCCTGGAGCATCTTCTCCAAATCCTCGTTCTTCTCCTGCAGCTCCAGGATCGTCTCCCGCAGCTCGCCGTCCGCCTGCATCTTGCCCAACTGCGCATTCAGAGAATCGACGACCTCCTTGTGCTTGATAGTCTGCAGCGTGAGCTCCATCTCAGCCGCCTTGGCGCTCTGCTCGGATCGACCGTAATCGGCGCGAGCGGCGGCCAACTTGTCCTTGAGCTCGCTGATGTCCCGCTCACTACACATACACACCGTCAGCGATGAGAGACTAAACGACAATGAGAGGAGGGCAGCACGTACCGTTTCTCGATCGTCTCCTCTTGTAACCGCTGCAACGACCTCGATCTCTGAATATCCGCCTGCAACACCGAATTCTGCTCCTCCAACTCCTTCCTCTCCCTCTGTACCTCCTGCAGCGTCTCCTCAGCCTCCCTTAGACGCATCTGCAGACCCTCGACCTCCTCCTCCAGCTGCGCCCTCGCAGCCTCTGCCACCTGCTGCTTCTCCTCGGCAATCTGCTCCTGCTTCTGCTGTTCCTCTTCACCACGCTCACGCCGACCGACCTCAGCCTTCAACTCCATCTTCACCCCCTCCAACGCAGTACTAGCAGCAGCCAACCGATCCTCCAACTCGCCCTTCTGCTGCGCCACCTCGTCCGCCCACGCCTGCACCCGCGCGAGCGTCATCTCCGTCTCTGTCTTCTGGCCGATGGCGTCGTCGAGGCGTTGTTGGAGGGACTTCGCGTCGGCGGATTGTTCGAGACGGAGCGTCTGTAGCTCTTTCTCTAGGTTCTCCTTTGCTTCCTCGATGACGCTGATTTCTCGTTTGAGCTCTTCGAGTTCTGACACGACGGTCTGGTGCTCGGCGGATAGGTCGTCTCGAGCACGGGTTACTTCGTCTAGAGTCTGTCTGATAGAGTCCAGATCTTCACGGAGAGCGATCACTTCTGCCGCACGTTGACCTTCAACAAGCTTAAGCTCATCTTCCGTACCCTTCGTCTGCTCGACAATATGAAGCGCATCATCTAAGCTCCGCTGCAGCTCGTCCTTGGATGCGCTCAGTTCGTCCATGGCCTGTCGATGTGCAGACTCCAGCTGCGCCCGCTCCAACTTCGCGTTCTCCAGCGCGGCGAGCGACTCAGCGAGCTTCGTGTGGAGCTCGGAGGCTTCCTGTTCGAATTTGCTCTGTGCGGAGTTGAGCTCGGCGCGCAGAGCCTCTTCCTGTTGCTGCCGTTTAGATGCATCGGACAGGTGAGAGTCGAGTTTTTCACGAGTACGGGATAGGTCGGTGAGGGTTTGTGCGTGCTCTTGTTGTAACGCCTCGAACGATTGCAGGAGCTCGTCATATTGAGCTTGCACGGTAGAGACGGCGTCTTCTTGTTCGCTCTTGTCTTGTACGAGGGCATCGTGCTTCGCCTGGAGAGCGACGAACTCTTCCAGATGCGTCTCGAACCTCTTCTTCACCTCCGCGAGTTCCTGGTGCAACGACTCTCCGTGTTGCTTTCGCAGGCAGGAGACAGACTGCTGCCTCTTGAAGTCACGGAGAACAGTAGCGAGAGCGATTGTAGTACTTGTTGCCCGTTCGGTCTCACCTGCAAGGAGTTGTCGGGACTGGTGAAGCGCGGATTGAGTACGAAGCAACTCCTCAGTTACCGACTGAGACGATGCGAGAGTGCTCTCGACGCCGGCCTGAGCAGACAACGCAGCTTGATGCGCCTCCGTCAACTGACGAGAAAGCTCGGCGATCGTGGCGTCGCGATCGGCCGCTGCTCTCGCGAAGCTCGAGGAAACCAGTCGTCTCTTGGCGCACGCGTCGACGACAGCCCTTACAACCGACGCAACCTCACTCTCCCTCTGGTAGTTCGCGACGTGCAAGCTCTCCTCCAGCGTCTCCATTGACTCCTCCAGATCCTCGCACCTCTTCCTCGCCTCATCCCTCTCCTCCCTCGTATTCCTACAATCCTCAATCATCGCCTGCTTCTCCGCCTCCGCCGTCTCCAGCTCGCCCGTCATCTCCATAACCCTTTCCTCCTGCAACTTCAAATTCGTCTCCAGCCGCTTAATATCGTGCTGATGGATCCCGATCTGCTCGTTCCGGCGCATGACGCGCTGTTCCTGACCCTCGATCTGCTGGCGCAGCGCACGCAGCTGCTCGGTGGTGGACATCGTCGCCAGCTGCTTCGACTGCAGCTCGCTGTATCTTGACTCGGCGTCCGTGATTTCCTGTTTGGCGGCTTGCAGGTCGTGCTCGAGGTGCGTGACTTGCAAGGCCAAAGCGCTTCGCTGGGACTCGACTTCTTCCAGTCGTTTCTCGGCATCGGAGAGCTGGGCTTGGGAGCGAGCGAGGGCCGTCGACATTTCGGCCTTGGTTTCGTTGAACGTCTCGAATTCGTCTTTGTAGCGTTCGACGAGGGCTGTCAGGTCAGCGTTACGAGACTCTAGTGTAGAGACCTTGAACTCCGTGACGGCAAGACTATCTCTCATCGCGACATCTTCGGAGCGAATCTTTCGCAGAGAGGCCTCTCGCTCCTTGGCCAGTTGTTCGGCCGCCTTACGTGCCGTATCCGCCCGTTCCAAGTCCAGAGTGATAGTCTCCAAACGACCAGCATATAGTTCCCGTTCAGCCTCAGAATGTTGTGCGACAAGAGCCGAGACAAGGGCAGTACGTTGAAGATGGGGGAGATGAGAAGGTGATCTGGTCCGTGAGGAGGATGCCGCAGGTCGTGTGAGGTTCTCCGCGAGTTGTTTCTGCAGGTTCTGAATTTGTGTGCGAAGAGCCTGTTCTGTGAATTTGTGTTCGACTTTCATGAACTCCTTGTCCCTTCTCAACGTCTCATTCTCTGAGCGGAAGACATCTCGTTCGCCTCGTATTCGATGGACGCCGTTGACGAGCAGCCTGATGTCGTCGGGGGAGATGGCTACAAGACATTATTAATGGCGATAACAATTAGTTTGTATGAGACTTACCTTCGATGTCTATGTCGAGGTCCATTGCAGCATATAACCTGTGTCTTGCAGAGGAGTGATTGTCGTCGATGGGAGACTTGGCTCGGCGTCGTGCGTTCGTCAAACAGGAACCGGCGCTAAACAAACTCGAACTATCAACGCGAACCGCACGTGATCGTGTTCTGCCCATAACCGAGGCGTGCCCGAGGTGAACAGTTCTCTCTGTGATTCGTCCAAGCTCAACGGGAAATATACTTATGTGGGCGTGGTTGAATACGCAAAGTAAATTTTACTCGTACATTTTTCCTAGTCTACAAATTGCAGGCACATTTTTGGTTACGTACTACTGGGACTACTGTCACTGACCATGTCCAGCATGCCCTTTTATTCCAGACAAGAACGACCACAGGGCCTCTGGCTGCTTGAAGTCATGATGAATAACGCTCACAAGCCAGCGTTTCTGCCGAACACCGTCAAGCAGCTTTCTTTCGTCAGAGCCGGGTGGGTAGTAAGAAGCCCACTCTTCCCATATACCGAAGGCCTCGTCCTAGAAAGTAATGAGATATGAATCGACTTGGGACTGTGAACTCGACGAACCTTCCACGCCAAGAACGATTCCTTCTCGATGATCGTAGACTGCGCTACCTCTTGCCCAGGGAACACACCCCAGGTAACAGCATTGCGCCCTTCGTCAGCAACATTCGTACGCAAATCTCCCTGTATCTCAAACCATCAGCAGCGACACCACTCCACGAATCAGAAGACGTACCTCCAAGTTCGCAGCCAAATAGCTCACCCAACCCTGTCCCTTCTCCCGAACCTCTCTCTCAATCCTCGCCACATCCTCCCTCTCCACAAAGAACTCCACAAACGACTTCTGGTACACATACCCGCCCTTCGGTCCCCATCCAACCACTTCGTCAGACGAGTCCGCACCGTCGATAGCCGGCTGCGAGCCAACGGTCCACCAGCCTCGTTCCGTCAGCCGTTCGAGATGTCTGATGATCATCAGCGACTCTGGGGAGAGAGGGACAGGCGAGAATGGTGTTGTTGCTAGCTTTGAGTGGAGGTATCGGAGGAACAGGTGTGAGATGTCTTCTTCCGTCTTTGGGTGACCCCACTGGGTGAGTGCTTGAGAACGCTAAGAAGTAATCCCCATGTCAGGATGACTTATAGCGACTAAATATCTTAAGAGGAGCTCACGGATATCGTGGATGTCCCCCACGGGTTCGGATCACCATACGCAGGACTCTTAAAGTCTCCAAACCTTCCATTAGGGAAGTCATCCCACGTCGCCGCATGGTTAAGCTCGCCCTTGCCAGGTTCCGCAGCGCTGGGTGGTACAGCGGCCAACTGACTTGTAGCGACACCTGCAGCCGTGTGAGGGCTGATGGTGAACTGTGACTGGCGTTGAACCAAGCCGCTCTGCGCCGCCGTTGGTGTCGTTGGTGTGCCTGGCGTACTCGTACCGGATACTTCCTGTATATCTTCTCAG
The DNA here is from genome assembly GCA_037039805.1 of Irpex sp. M6601. NCBI lineage: Eukaryota > Fungi > Basidiomycota > Agaricomycetes > Polyporales > Irpicaceae > Irpex > Irpex sp. M6601. The sequence goes on along the minus strand of JAXQGN010000212.1, from coordinate 38,178 downwards.
TCAACACCGAAATCAGGCTATAATTTAAGTGTTTTGCTTACCGCAATAAGCTTGTTGACGGGCTTCAGTACACTGGGGAACCGCTCAATCCAGCCGAGACCATCGACTACACGCTGTACGCTCTTCTCGAGGTTAAGCGTGCTGAAATGGACACCCGGGATGTTGGCTTCCGTCGTCAGCCGTTTGATCATATCAATGGCGAGTTTGACACCGTAGTCCTTGACTTTCTGGTCATCGTGCTGCGGTACAAGAGTCAATGAGGTTTCCCAGGAGGATAGTGTGTCGCGTACCCGTATCTCAACAAGGTCCGCCATGAGATTGACTGGTACTCGCGTTCCACACAGCTTCGTCAGTCGCATAAACGTCGCGTAAGTCTGAATAGGCATGATTCCGGGGATGATAGGCACACTGATGCCTAGAAACCCATCAACAATTGTTTGCATAGATGGATAATCCCTCAACATACCTCGTTCGCGGACTTTCTTCTCCCATCGCAGGAAACCATCTACATCGTAGAAAAGCTGCGTGACAATGTAGTCAGCACCAGCGTCCACCTTCTCCTTCAACCTGTCAATCTGTCGATCCTCGTCCTCTTCGCTCTCAGTATGTCCGTCAGGGTACGCTGCTCGCCTGATAGAGTTAGAGATAGCGTATAGAATCGAAATACAAACAACAGACCCGCGACTCCGATAGTGAAATCTGCGTATTCAGGCTGCTCGCGGATGTACGATACTAGATCTACACCGTGTTGGAAACGGGCATCTGTGGGGATCCATGATTCGTCGCCGCGAGGGGGGTCGCCTCGCAGAGCCAGTATGTTCGTGATACCGCGCTCCTTTGCGCTCTAAATAATAGAAAAACAGAATATTAGCAAAGAGGATAGGCGGTGTTGTGAAGCGCACCTTGAGGGCAGCATCAATGGATCCCTTCTCCATGTTCGTGCATGTGAGATGCAGGATGGTGTCAATCCCATATTCCTCCTGCGCAAGTCCCGAGAGATCGAGACTCCTCTCGCTCGTGCTTCCTCCCGCGCCCCACGTAATGCTAACAGCCAACGGCTTCAAAGTCGACAATCTGCCTATACGTGCCACAAGGTTTTCGAATCCCTAAACTCTATGTGAGATGCGTCGATGTCAAGTAATAGCACTGGCACACGATACCTGGTCTGTCTTGGGAGGGAAGAACTCGAGCGTGAAGAACGGCCGGTCGCCTCTGTAGCTTGCAATCTTCTCCGAGAGCTTCATACTTCTAATTCTTCTCGCCAACGACGACGCCAGCAAACACACAAGATACTGGATGGTGGAGGAGAAAAGCACAGTCTTCTGACTCCCGGTCGGTCTAATGAATTTAAGCAGATCAGTTCGGCGCTAATCTACTTACGTGCTCAGGCAGGCGGGGTCGGTGTAATTACTTAGTGATGGCACTTGTCGGCGACCACTCAAGTCCCTGAGTCCCGTCTTCTCCGTTACCGCCTCTTTGCTCGCCGACGTTCTCCTTCTCGACGAGGTCGCCAACTCACTAAACATCGCCCGACACACTGATAGACGACTTGGACGTGAAGCATGGCTCAAACACCCGTTACCGCGGACTTCTCGTCCCCACCATTGAAACGCAGCAAGATTGTGCTCCTGGGAGACCAGAGCGTGGGCAAGACCTCCTTGATTACACGGTGAGGACTGCTGTGAGCTCACTGTAAGTATGCACTGACACCTCGCGCACAGATTCATGTACGACACATTCGATAACACGTATCAGGCAACCATTGGTATCGACTTTCTGAGCAAGGCAATGTACCTCGAGGACAGGACGGTGCGGCTGCAGCTGTGGGATACTGCTGGACAGGTACGTGGACTCCTCCTGCCGACTACATAAGTGTGCTGACGAGGAGTGATGTATATGTCGTGGCATCCCGTAGGAAAGATATCGCTCGCTTATACCGTCATATATCCGGGATTGCTCGGTCGCCATCGTCGTATTCGATATTACTAGTACGTGACACCGTCATATCATATGTCCCCGGATGTCGCTTATACTGGGTTGTCATTGACAGACAGACAATCCTTCTTGTCAACGTCGAAATGGATAGACGACGTCCGTTCAGAAAGGGGGAATGACGTGATAATAGTGCTGGTCGGGAACAAGGCTGACTTGTCTGACAAGAGGTGCGTTCTTGCATACGTTTTCATTTTCGGTAGATTGATTGTGGAACTTTATCTTGATAGACAAGTGACCCTAGAGGAGGCAAATGCGCGTGCGACGGAGCTGAACATCATGTTCATGGAGACTTCCGCAAAGGCCGGACACAACGTGAAAAGCTTATTCAAGAAGATTGCCATGTCGATAGTGGGAATGGAAAAAGAGGGAGAAGCGTCACTAGAGGCACAACAAAATGCCAGTAAGTCTATCTTCCAGTTATCCCAAGATATCGCATTCTGAGGTTTTCTCCCACTAGAAATCGATGTCACCGCGACGCCGGCAGGTGATGTGCCAGATGCTTCACAATGCCAGTGCTAGGCAGCAGAATGCCTCTGCCCCTCACATTCATATAGCTATGTGTTACATGTCTTCAGCATTGTGTACACCTAATTGGATCGCTGTATCGGGATATTTATCTTTGCTTTTACCTACCTTGGCCCTCCGCCTTCAAACCTCAGCCAGCAGTTCATACAACCAATACTCATGGCGATAGAAGGCAGTTCAACCTCTGTTCATTGTATTACCCGCTCCCTTGGGGTTCGCATCTGTATACTGTGCCCAACTTTCGTCCTTCTGCCGCTTCGCCTCGGCCCTCTCCGCTCCAAACGCAGTACCATCCATCTCTGAATCCAACTGCAGCTGCTCCGAGGTCGTCAGTTGGTTCTCGGACGCCGGGCTACGAATACATCACAGCATCAGCCACAACCCGATAAACACAGCTGATCGTAAACCACCTACCCTCCTCCGGTGATGATGTTGCCTCTTTGCTGCTCGATCGCCAGGTATTGGTCAATTGACATGGTGGGCAGCCGATGGTCGGGCTGGAAAACCTGCGCCTGCAGCCACGCGCGATTGCTTGCGCCAGCAGGTAGGATAGTGAAGGGCCGTAGCGGCTAGGTTTCCTGTGTTAGTGGCGAACGCCCTTGCATTGCATATAGGCAGAAATAGATGACTCGTACCTTCCCCTGGTCATCCAGAAGGGGGCCTCTTCCGTCTGGTCCTCCCGATGGTGCGGGTCTGTCTAACTTCCACATATCATCCTTTTCCTTTCCTTTGTCCTTTCCCCGAGTGTCCTCGGTAGGCTGTGGGAGTGATGGCGGCTGCGATGGCATGCTCCTCAGCAACTCAAGCTCTTGGTATATACTTTCCAAGCTTGTTTGCGCTTGTACGTATGTCAGGCGGAGAAGAAGCAACGTGGTTTCCCGAAGAGCTTCCTCTACATCTGCGTCATCTTCAGAATCCGATCCACTAGTCTGCTGCTGACGCGGCTTAGCAGAGGGTAGGAGGGAGTTAATTAGATCGAAGTCATTTGACGAGTCTGTTGTTGCTGAATCACGTCGCCGTGCCCGTACAGCCTGCGAACCACGTTAACTATGTGCCCGTTGAGCATGAGGAATAGCCTACCTCGATCTTCGTTCGCAGCTCCTTCTCTCGTTTATATTGTTGAATCTTTAGCTCTCTCCTTGTGGCAGGATCGGCAACACTACTGGTCCTTCTCTCATACAGTTTCCGTTCGCTTTCATCTACCACCTCATAACTCTCCAGGTAATGGATGAACTCCTTGAAGTATCTCTGTATACAAGTAACACAATTGGCGTCAGACCCGACTACCCATCGAAAGAGTAAACTAACCTGCGCACGACCGATTTGTTCTATACGCTCCCCTGGACCTGTTGTTCGCGCTCTGTTCTCTACTTCTGCCAAGACAAACGGCACGGAGAGGTATATGAGATCACGAGTTGCGATATCCGAGAGTGATTCGGAAGAGTTGGGGCTGAAGAGGGACAATGCTATCACTCGGTCGCGCAGGGCTGTGAGGTCAGATAGCGCAGATTGCACAAGTTCCTGGTTGATAGTAGTTTAATAGAGAGAAAAGGGAGATATATGGATGCGTCATTTCTCACCTGGGTCTCATTCTGCATCGTCGGCATGTTCGAAGCCTTCGACGCTTTGTCTAAGGCACGTTTGTACAATACCGAGATAGGGACTTCCATGGTTCTTTGTTTCAGTTACGAATGAGAAAGCTAGCTTCTGAGAATGTTCAAGTTGGATATAGGTCGAGGTTAGGTAGGGATGTAGTGGTTTAGTGTGAGATACGCTTCGCGGCGATCAGAGATCATCTCGTTCCTCTATAGTTACTTCTAGATCAGTCGCGTGGAATCGACGATTGGCTGGGAACGTCATATTCAAGTTGATATTGCTAGTGTACACATGTAAAGCCAATATAATTCGGACACAGAAATAACAAGAAGCTATGTATATGTTGTACTCAACACAAGGAAACATTGCATGTATAATATACCAGGGAAAAGCTGAAGAATCAGATCATGTCCTTGTGCGACGTATTCAAAAACATAAAGTGCCAACAATTCAAACAGGCATCATACCACTAGCTCAGCTACGCCTTATTATTCAAGGTCCAAGCCACGTATAACTCAGGCTGCCAGCTCCCTTCGCTTACATGACGTAACTTGGTCAGATAGACCATTGATGACTGGATGCCAGTACTGCCGTCTTTGCTGATGACCCATTCTTCAAAGCCTTTTTGGCTTTGGATCCTACGCGAATTTTCCTATTTACGACTGATTAGGGAAGTGATGAAATGATGAAGTTGAGCCATTGCTCACCTCGAGCACCTTGCGTACTACCTTGACAACGTTCGAGGCAAGTTTAGCCTTGGTTATAGGGTTATGCTCCTTCGTGGCGTCGCAAATATTGATTGCATGCGAACTGGGAAGATACCCTGGCCACTGAGACACGAAGGCAAAATGAATCTACGGCACAAAGTGAGAGGCTCAAAGAACTGACGTTGATACGAATCGAGATTTTCGTTCCGGACGCAAAACAGTGCATGTGCTCGTTTTTCCAATGCGGAGGTCCTTGAGATTTTGCCACTGCTTCAGATGCGATCCCGCAATGGACAGGAACGTCGAATAGTATGTCAGGTTTTTTGTTATATATGTGATTGTTTTGAACGCCATATGCTAGCTGTGGGACGAGCTTCATGGAAGGGCTAGGGGGGCAAGCCGACTGGCTTGCATATTTGCCTCGAAATGCGTTGGCCAAGACATCCTGTACATTCCAATGAGAAACGACATATACACCTCGTAGGTAGAGCCCCACCTCTTGATCTCCTAAAGCTCCAGTAAGCACCGAGATATGGACTTCCATAGTTCCTTGTTTCAGTTACGAATGAGAAAGCTAGCTTCTGAGAATGTTGGATATAGGTCGAGGTTAGGTAGGGGATGTGGTGGTTTAGTGTGAGATACACTTCGCGGCGATCAGAGATCATCTCGTTCCTCTATAGTTACTTCTAGAGCAGTCGCGTGGAATCGAGGATTGGCTGGGAACATTATATTCAACTTGATATTGCTAGTGTACATGTGTAAAGCGAATAATCTGATAAGATACGGAAACAACAAGAAGCTATGTATATGTTGTACCAAACACAAGGAAACATTGCATGTATAACATACGACGGAAAACAAGTAGTCCTGATTTATAAAGCTCGAAAGAATCAAATCATGTTCTTGTGTGACGTATCCAAGAAGAAGAAGAACATAAAGTGCCAATAACCCAAACAGGAATCATACTACTCTCAGCTACGCCTCATTGTTCAAGTTCCAAGCCACGTATAACTCAGGCTGCCAGCTCCCTTCGCTTACATGACGTAACTTAGTCAGATAGACCATTGAGAACTGGATGCCAGTGCTGCCGTCTTTGCTGATGGCCCATTTTTCAAAGCCCTTTTCGCTTTGAATCTTGCGCGAATGTTCCTATTCGCGATCGATTAGGGCAGGAATAACTTAACGAACTTGAGCCATTGCTCACCTCTAGCACCCTGCGTACTGCCTTGGATATGTTGGAGGCTAGTTTGGCCTTCGTGTTAGGCCTGCGATCTTTTGTATCATCGCAGACATTGATGGCACACGAACTAGCCAAGTATCCTGGCCACTAGAATACAACGACATCAATATGCATCACAAATACGAAGCCCAAGCAAACCAACATTGATGCGAATCGTGACTTTCGTGGCCAACGCAAAACATTCCACACGCTCGGTTTTCCATTCGGGAGGCACTTGGGATTTTGATGCTGATTCTAGCGATATCCCGCATAGGCCAGGAATATCGAATAGTATTTCAGGCTTCTGAAAAGTCAAGGTACTCGGAGCGGTATATTTAGGCTGCGGAACAAGTTCGAGGAGACGACTTGTGTGTTTGGAAGGTACTCGAAACGCGTTGGTTAACGCGGCCTGTAAATCTCATTGAGAACTACACATAAACCTTGTAAATCGATAGAAGCCCACCTCTTGACCTCCTAAAGCTCCAGTAAGAGAACTGGAGGGACTTCCGGTTCGCTTCCTTTCCGGCTTGACCTTATGATTGTGTACATGCGCAGAATAAGAAGCGGGGCTTTCTGCTTTGATATACTTTGTTTCGGAGCCAACGTCTGGACTACCGCCACAGGCTGAGGAATATTCCTGATGCTCGTGTGGAAAATTTTGGATAGAGTGGGGGGACGTCGAAGTGTGCGGGCTATTGTATATAAGCTGTGGTGAATTGTTCATGGGAATGAAGGCTGTGGAGTGCGCGGACTGGCGCCTGTATTCTGACGCAGTTGCACGACCTTCAGAGGCATTCTGTACGCATTACTGTTACCGGTTGATACCTCGCATCACTAGTTTCCGCTGCTTACCATGTCATTCCCCAACGCTCCGGTGAGGGAACTTTGTGAACCTCGCATCCTTTGTAACTTGTTCACATCGTTGCAGCTCATCTGTGCTGGCAGCAGTTTGGAGCGTTCTACACGTACGAAAGAGGACCGTACTGTGTCTTCAGCGAAATACACTTGTTGCGTGTCATCTTGTGTGATATATTGAGACCGTTGGTAGCCTTGTCGCTCCGACGGACAAGGGGCAGCAGAATGTCCACAGCTGGGAGGACCATAGTTCGTCTGCAGTGTTGATGAAAATGGGTGCTCGGCTTGTGTCCCCCATGTCATGATTTGGAGGTTGAAGTGAAGTAATGGGTTATAAGTTCGAGTTTGTATCTCTCCCTCTTATATTCCCTGCGAGCCGAGACGATCAAAAAACCAGAGAGGCTATATCCAGAAAGACCGCCAGCCACCGCGCCAAGAAACAAGTCTGACTGCGATATCGAACTGTGAGATCGAAGTAGACAGGGATCTGCACTTCCAAATATCCATCCATACAGGCGTGTCATGAGACATAGAGGCAGTTGAGAAGAGACAAACCTTGCGTTGTATGCTTTGCAAGAGCGGCGAAGGCAGTCATGGCTGGATTATGGGGCCACACAGACGGATGGATTGGTGGATATGACAGCAATAAGTGAGCATGTTATGGACGGCGTACACCGAACATGCACTCACTCAAGCCACACTCAGGGCTGGCCACCTGAGCTATCCAGAAATCGTCATTTTGGATGAGGGCTATACCAGCCGTAGCCTCCCGGAGTGAACTTCCGGCATAGTAGGCTTGTCGGTCGCCACACGACCTGGCGCATGCTGTCTATTCCGTGTACAGGATAAAGGACGGATATGATCGTATTATGGAGGACGAGGATAGATAGACGTTACGGTAAAGTGGACTAATGACAGCAAAAGGATATCGCGGAAAACCTGTGCGTTGCTGTACTCGGTTGTGATATCCATAGTAATGCCTCCATTAATGACGTACCTTCTGTACCTCAATGCTCCTTAGTGACATTCAACAACTCCGTCCGAACATCCTTGGGTACATCCTTCAGGGCCCTCTTTGACAACACAGGTTCTATACGGATGTTGGCAGGGTATGATGACCCCTGTTCCGCCTTGCGCTTCAGCAGTACATCAATAAGGGACGGTTGTCTGATATCTGAGCGAACAGGTTCAGGTAAAGGGGCTTTGTAGGCAGGTACTTCGGTGGCAAGGCTGCTCCGTGGTATTATCCGCACGAGCCGCGGCAAAGTAGGCCTCATCTTGAGCTAGTACAGCAGATGTCAGTATACGTACATCGATATCTCGATATCTTGACATACCTATACCGTGCACAGGGGGGAAGGCAGTGGTATGGATATCGTCGCCGCGTAGCCTCCCGTAGCTGTATCGTGGTCACGGTGTGAGATTAATGTCATCATAGGCGCCCGGATGGATGCTTGTTGAGTTTGGAGCGGCGGTTATGTAATGGAATCCATTGAACCCGTTTCGTGAATCGCTGGTAGGATTGACTTCACTTACAGCATGTTATGTAGAGAAGTTTATTCCATAAATCTATGTAACAGTACATTCTCGATCCACTACCATATGCCATACTCTCTCCACAAATGATGTTGCTGGAATCCAATGGCGAGGCGAACTCTGAGCACCTCGTAAGTTTCCCGGACGAGGAGCGAGACAGGGTATGTAGCGCACTGATTGCTTACCATTATCAAGGTCCAATATGCTCGGTTGCTCTCCTTTGGTAATCAGTTCGCTGTGACCATAGGCAGAGGACTACCAGGAGCCACAGGCGACGTAGAATTGGTGAATCTGTTACGAGATTTTGCTGGGTTACTGTCATCTATCGATGTACCGCCGTAGTTGCCCTCGGTGTAGAATGCATGTATGGGGGCGGAGCCTCTTTTAGGGACGACATTCCTTGGCCGGCTCTCCGAGCCGGCGGCTGGAAGGCTTATAGCTGGTATTGTGGGTGGCTGAAATGGACGGTTTTTCAGCTGTAAGGCGGAAGGAGGGGAAGGAGGGTCTTTTGCCTTCATATTATGGAGTCGTATACACATCTCATACCATTGCTCCGGGCCTAACACAACGTCGCTCTTTCCAGCCCATTCGAAGCCGGCCTTCTCGTAGAAGCCTATCAAATGCTTGTGGGTGATCAAGACAACACGCTCGTATCGAGCACCATCCCTGCGAGCACGGCTCAGACGAGCGATGTATTCCTTGAGCAGAGATATGGCAATCCCTTTATTCCGGTGGGCAGGTAATACACAAACAGCGTGGATGCACACGGTTGTGCCTGACGGTATATGTTCGTCCATAGACCTGAGTGTCAGGTGTTCAGATGATGCTGCCGTAGCACATACCACACCGACAAGAGTACGGCGGCCCTGCTGGTTCGGGATAAATGCTCCGAGGAATAACTCGGGCGCACGTCGAATGCGATACCTACAGCGGGATGTTAGGTTATACAAAGAATTGTCAGGCATCCTATCTTCTACTTACTCGTATCTGGCGAAGGAGTCAGCTTCTGACGGAGGAAAACCTTCCATGACGATCAGCAGAGAGTAGGTAGCAACAAGGTAGTAGGTACTCACTTGCGATTTCGATAGCATGAGCCTTTGCCACTTCTGTGGCATCTACCAGGTCGATGAGTAGCTCGCTAGTAGGTAGTTCCATAATAGAACCTTCCGGAATGGATTTTCTTTGACGAGGATTATCCAGGTGGGGGAGGAGGACCGTTTACGAATAAGCCAGCGCGTTGTAGATTTGAGGGAGTCAATCCCAGCCCGCAGAGGGGTAATAAAGGGGGCATTGGACGACCCTGGGGCGAATATTGCGAATAAGATAGATATATTCACGCAATACTTGACACAAAATGCAGATTCAGCGTTCTCAGGGTGAACGTATGCTCCGAAACGTTGACCGGCGAGAGCTCGAGCGAACACATTCGACCTTTTTATAGCCTTGGTCATCTATACTTGCCACCAACCTAGCATTAGTGGTCAGCATGACATTCGGAGCACTGTATATGTCTGACCTGAAGAAAAGCGAGACGACAGTCGCCCGCATGCTGCAAGTAAAGCGGGTAATTGAACCAACGCAGAAGTTCATAGACGTCTCGCGTGGATCTTCTGCTATGTTTTTCAAAGACGCCTCTGTTGTCGAGGTTGATCCAGGGTTCGCAATCGCGGTGGTTCTAGTCTCCCAGAGGCAGAGTAGACAGATTCAACCTTCGCGAGCTCGGGATCGTCTGTCTGATGGTTCAGTTTGTCTCATTTTGATGCAATAATTGACGATTGACTTCGGCGGGTGACGGCAGTTCGGCAATCCATGGGTGGGGCGCCTACGGCTGCATTACGTAAGTACTTACGGTCATGGCCGTGGCCTCACTGATTCTCGTAGCAGATGCCAATTGCAAGAGTACTTACGACGAAAAGCGAAATAGATGATCTTACGTCATTTCATTCATGCATGCGAAGTTATCTACCGGAAAGTCGATTTCGTCCCAGACAGATGTTTTTATGGCCTAGCTCCCAATCTCTGCGAAAAGAGTACACCACACATCTGCATTAGGCTCCATGCATCGTTTATTCGAGTAACACTTGCCTCCTCTGACAATATTGATTGCAGTAGAATGCAACCCAACAACCCTTGCAGACGCGTCTGGTTTTATGCCACCACAGATCGTGCCCGTAACAAGCACACTCTGGCGAAAAGCAGCCTTTCAGCTTCTCTTGAGGTGATACATAGCTTATAAGTGATTGAAGTGAGTCGTCTTCGCGTGATATGTTGCTGAACTTGTATATGCGTCCCAACTCTTCCCATCGTCGAATAATCCCTCGAAGGTTCGTGCGAGTAACATTAGGATTTGTTGTAGCGTTACTGTCGATCTCCTGTAAGGCCGTCCGTAGCGAGTTAAGGACCGGAAGCCAGTGCACTTGGAGAAGACGGCGAAAGTAGGGGTAGTCCTTCCAACTTCGGCGCGAATTGTAATATGAGCGTCGGGCACCCGATGTCTTGTATATGGAGACCAGAGCTTCGATGCTTTCTGTGAAGTGTTCAGTGCTCAATTCCAGCGGGACGGTTGGGGCACTCGCCTTTACAACTCAGATCGGGCGAGCTTGAAGTGGTGTACGCATATACAATAGATAGTGCGACTACACGCACGAAGTTGAGAGTAACCAGATATTCAAGAATATCGCTCGTAACGCCAGCCTTATCACGACGATAGATAGAACTGTTCAGAGAGGATGAGTAATGTGTACCCTGCCAAATTTACGATCAAGACTGACTGAAATGCATTTAAAATTGACACCGATACTCCCTGGGTCACGTGGGAATTGGCAGACATATTCCCGCTGCACTCACACCGCTGGAAGGCCCTGTACAACGTAAACAGGGCGTTTTGTCGTATCTCGGGAAGGATTGGACCCGGTGCGCTGATTTTCGAAAGGAGTGCGGTTAGACGTAATGTGCGAAGAAGATTTGATGGCTCTAGTAATTCCTTGTGCGGAGCTATAATAGCGCCAGACAGTAGCTCTACTGGGTCTGTCGAGCCAATGACAAGGGGCACCACGTCGTGGAGGAACCTAGCACTTGTGGGGATATCCTCGGCCTGCAGAGTTTCTAAGATATTGTACGCAGCACTGTGGGTGAAGGATGGGGGGCCAAATGCGGTGAACCAAACGTGAAATAATACGTGAACGACATATGATGTCAAGGGAGGTTTTCTCTGGCTAAAATGAGTTCTGTTAGTGGCCACTACGTATACTGCGAATCAAAAAGGTACTCACAGAAAGCCCTCGTACATGAGAAAGTACGCATCCATCAGCTGCTCGACCACAGGGAATATGGTACCTCTTGACCGCGCAAATTCCTCACGGAGAGCAACGACTCTCCATAGCCAGAGGGTCCTCCACAAATTGGAGAAACGCTCACGATAGCGTTCACATAATGAGGGGTCAAGGCGAGGGACTGTGATTGTGTTGATAAATCGCAAAAGGCAATGAAGTGAGCAAAACACAAGAAACTATGCGATGAATCTAGTGTGATTAAATGCCCTCCCTCAACGGCCGAGATATCAAAACGCACCGCGAATTCTGATTCCGTTACATCATAACCATGTTCCTCGGTGAGCCATGACATATGCCTGAGCCATCTTTCATCAGACACAACATCCAATATTGCACAAGGGAAGTCTGAGGACTGTAGCAACAAGAATGTGCTGCGCTGCATGCCTCTTTCGAGTTCTTGAAGAAATGAGAGGAGGAATGATAGAATCTTGTTGTCCTCATGCGAGAAGAACAAGTTTTTGAGGACGGTAGCAGCATCTTCGGGGCTGTCACGAAATAAAGCTATGTATTCCGGTGATGTTTCCCAGACCTGACTATGCTGGCTTGATTCGGATGCTGACTCGGAAGGAGGTGTCGTCGGCGTAGACTCCGGTTGGGCATGCTCATTGTCTTGAGAAATCGACAGTCGTGCGGTGTTGCAAACCTAGGTTTTCGAATGATAGTCTAAGTGCAGGAGACGTGGAGGTATCCTGTACCCACGTTATCAGACATCAGTCCCTGCGCCTTAGGGGCTAGGATGAGGAAGCCCGGTGATGAAACCTGACGCAACGATAATGATAATGCATGTGTGCATGCTCACATGAGAAATGTTACTTTCCTTCGAGTGCAGTACGCACAGTAGATATAGAATTACAAGTTTTCCAGTTCAAGACCTGTTCATGTGAGTTGTATTCAGTCTAGGCAAGTAGATAACGATGAACGGTTTCAGTGATCTGATGCTGTGTCGTTTGTACAGGACTAAGCTGCACTCACTGGACCACAATTGTGATGGCTTAAAATGACGAAATCCGATTACGAGAGCTTTTAGCTGTCTCGGCGGTGCATTGAGGCCTTTTTGAAGTTTGGCTAGGCTAGGTACTGCCAGTGAGTCATTTGATTGGTGGGAGCGCCAAGGTGGCCGGGCGCCCATACTAACCAAGACTCCGATCCGACAAAACATTCAAGCTCAGGTTAAACGCAGCGCTGCAGACCATCACGCACTGGGCAGCTATAGTCAGTACTGGTGTACATGTACAGCAGAGTTCGCGCTCGTACTAACGAACATGTTCTACAGTGACACATACGTTGACGTTAACTGTCAAAATTGTAGAATTCGAACAAGTCTCCTCCCGTGGTTGAGAAGTAGGACGCCCTCGGTTTGCCCGAACATCAGCTTTAACACACTGGCTGAGTCAGTCAAGACAGCATACTGTGTTACAAGCAACGTACTGGAAAACACAACAGTCAAGCGAAGTTGCCACCTGATCTGGACATGGAAGCTGGGCCAGTAGCGGGGGGTTCGAAAAGCCGCAAACGGCAAGCGAACGCTGCAAGTACTGTTAATAGTGAGAATAATGATGAGAAGAGACAACGGAAGAAGCCCAGGAATATTACAAAGGGCAAGGATAAAGCTTTCACCGGTCCAGACCCGATTGACTGGCCAGACTACTTTCGCGAGGTGCGCCATAGTCTTCTAGGGCAAATTCACATCTGTTGGTGGCAATATTGACATCTTGTGGCTTGTGGTGGACTAGTTATTTAAGGTATTTAGTCAGCGTCCCTGTTTTTTTGAAAATGTATATGTTTACTTGGAGTTGTAATGTACAGGTCTTTAAGGTAAGCGGTCCGGTCTGCTAATCAGTATCCACTCCAGTCATTGACAGGGGTCTTTGGCAGGCATTGAATACTGTTCTAGCGTTCTGTTCATCAAGAAAGAGCCTCGCTATTACGTTTCCTGTTGTGCGAGAGTCCGTCGAGAGATTGTTGAAGCGGTAAGTCTCTATTTCGATGTGTGTGGTGTATTTGGATAGCGGACTTATCTGTTAGCAGGCCGCTCGATCTTATGCAGGTCGCCGAGTTAAAGTATGTCCTGAGTATGAGCGTGATACTTTCATAACTTATTAGAACTCACGTATCACCTAGGGCTCTCCTACCGAACCTTGTTAGATTCGCGTACATACCTCGTTTGGAACTCCAAGTCCACGAATCCGAGAATGCTCGAGGGCGAGAAAAGTCGCCGGATTTTGCAGCCCACACTTCTGCGTCGCAATCTATCACAGCCCGCGATGAAAATGAACATGTACTGGTTCTCGACTTCGAAGATAATTCCAGAGGCAAGAAGCCTGGTGATAGGTATGTGTGCGAATACTGATTGGACACAATAGGCTCATCATGAATCAAGGATGCTCTCTTTGCCACCCGCTCTAACTCCAGCCGCGACTAAGAAACTGATCGAGCGTAGGAACGACACTTTTGAGGGCGCCGTACGAGAGTTCGTATCATGTTGGCTTTCCGCTGAAAGATACTAACAGGCTTGTTATCTTTAGGCTGATCAAGGCAACTCCATTTGATGACGATCCCGTAGAATTGCTTCAGGCTGCTGCTCGTGACCACATGCCAATTGACCCAACCAATAAATCCTCTATCGTAACACTATCCGCTTCGCAGAGTAAATCAATGAAGGTTATACCTGACTCCGAGCACCGTCCTTCAATTGAGTCAGTGATTCAAGAAATCAAAGAACAAGACTGGTTTGAAAACCAGATTGTTTTTGAACGGACCGTTCCTGAGAAAGAACCTGAGATTGGTGAGTCACGTCAAATCGAAGAAACGCAAACCTCGTGATAATTTAATTTCTAGTTGAGATGGATCCTCCACCATCAGAAACCATTATGAAGGCACTTTCGGCGTCAAGACACATCAACTCTTTCTACAGTCACCAGGTAGAGGCGATGACTGCTTTAAGCGAGGGTCACAGTGTTATCGTTTCGACCAGTACCGCATCAGGGAAGAGTGTCATATATCAGGTACGACATAATCATCTTCTAGTGTATCTCGTCTTGATGATGCTCTTAGGTCCCATTTCTCAGGTTCCTGGAGGCAGATCCTGACTCAACTGCTATTTTTATCTACCCAACCAAAGTATGTAACCGAATTCCACTCGTCATTATTTTCCGCTCAGGCAGCTTTATCAGGCACTGGCTCAAGATCAACGCCAAGCACTACAGCAATTGTTGTACTCATGTCCCGGACTTGAGCATATCAAAGTATCTATGAGTTCAGTTCTTACACGACGTCCTGTTCATGCACTAATGCCGAATAGGTGGCAACATACGACGGTGATACCCCACAAGACGAACGAAGACGTAAGTTCACCGGATTGATCATGAATATGGAGCTAATAAGGCTGCATGCTCAGGTGTCCGTGAAACGGCGTCAGTCATCTTCACCAACTTTGTATGCATATATCTTTTCTGCTTTCTTGGCTTTCTCTCACAGTTTCTGGCTAGGACATGATACATTTTTCGATCCTACCCCACGAAGATATGTGGAGAAGGTACATCTCGTATCATATTAGCAGGTACTGCGAACTTACAATCAACAGATTCCTGAAGAATTTGAAGCTTCTTGCTGTCGATGAATTACACTATTATGCAGGAACTTTTGGAAGGTACAGCCTTGATATAACAATGGTCTAGTTTACGACTGATACACCTTCCATCAGCCATGTCGCTCAAATACTCAGACGTTTCCGAAGAATTTGCGCAGCTGTAGGGAGTAAGTGGCTGGGAATGACATCTTATTATCTACTGACTGCGTGGTCACAGATCGGCGAGTGCAATTCGTCTCATGTAGTGCGACTATCACCAAGCCCGGAACGTATATGAAACGCATGTTTGGCATAGAGGTATGCATTCGTATAGGAATCTACTTATCCGTGTTTCCAACTCGGTATAGGACGTGAAAGAAGTAACAGAAGATGGTGCACCCGCTGGGCGCAAAGACCTGCTGGTGTGGGATACTCCTCTCGTGGACGAAATGGATCCATCCTTGGGGCGTCAAAGCACGTTGAAGGAAGCCGTGAGACTTGCGCGATTCCTCATGGAACGTGGCATCCGGGTGATTGTATTTTGTGCGGTTAGTTAGGACTCTCCACTATGCGCTGAGCTCTACTGATAGAATGTACATAGATCCGTAAATTATGCGAAACCGTGAGGATTTTGCCACCTATTATGCTTTAATAACGTCTGACTGTCAACAGTTTTTCAAAGCACTCAGGGCGGAATTAACTGCACACGGGCGTATGGATATCTTACAGAGGGTGATGTCATATCGTGGTGGTACGTCCAGTCCAAAGTTTACAACGACGGTGATTCAGTTGTTCTACGTATTTCATGTGAAGGCTATACTCCGGAGGTAGGTTTGAAACGTACGAATCACACCTTTCGGCGCAAGCTCATTAATGCGTACCGCTGGTAGGATCGTCGACGAATAGAGAAAGAAGCTTTCGAGGGCCACCTCTTAGGCATTGTGGCAACTAACGCGCTTGAGTTGGGCGTCGACATCGGTATATTGGATGCTGTGCTTGTTTTCGGATTTCCTCACGGTGGGATAGCAAGCTTTGTGAGCCATAATACACCTCAGCTGTAATACTTACCGATTATCGGTCTTAGAGACAACAAGCAGGCCGCGCAGGGCGGCGTGCCAAAGACTCGTTAGCAGTATTCGTAGCTAGCGACTATCCCGTCGACAGACACGTCGTCCAGCATCCGGAAGATCTATTTGATAAACCTATCAGTGAACTGATGATAGATTTGGATAGCAAGGTTATCATCGAAGCTCATCTTCAATGTGCGGGGCAGGAAATGCCTCTCTCTTTAGAAGATGAGAAGTACTTCGGGCCTCTGCTGAAGGAAATATGCGAAACTCGTCTCAAGAAAGACGATGATGGATGGTTAGTGGCTTTTAGTCGTATAAGATACTGAGCTCAGACATGGTGACGTTCAGGTATCATACTCATCCGAAGTTCCTCCCTCATCCTGCCAAGCACATCTCCCTTAGAGGAGGAGCAGAGGAAGAGTACACTGTGGTCGATGTAAGCAATGTTGGCAAGCCGGGTGGAACTGCGAAGATCCTTGAACAAATGGAGACATCACGAGCCTTGTTTGAGTTATACGAAGGCGCAGTAGTATGTATTCCTGTAGATTCTCACCGTCACCAGGAAGCTCACAGTGTGGCGGGTCGTTATAGTTCATACATCAAGGAGTAACATTTATCGTAAGTGGCGCATGACCGCATACACATCACCATTGCTGATCCTCTATAGATTCAAGAAGTTAGCCATGATTCGAAAACGGCGAAACTCATACAGTCCGATGTAAACTGGACCACAGAACCGAGGTTCGTGTTTCGGTTCCTCTGTGAACTTGAGCTGATTCATTGCTGGTTCAGAGATTACACAAATGTGGATGCCGTACAGACATACCGCATTCGGGAGATTAGAGGCTCTCCGCTTCACGCATTCTATGGACGTACGTCAATGGTAAAGTCACGATGGTTCAAACATACTCAATCAGACTAATCTTAGGAATCGAGTTATTTACTCTTGTGTTCGGTAATAACGTGTCTCACATACAAACTGCTTTTACTGACATCCGATATACAATGTCTTAGGGTTCTTCAAAGTCAGGTGAGCATCATTACCATAAGGCCCCTCATTGCTTCAATATTACTTCTCAGGAACAAGAAAATTATCGATGCAGTCGATGTGGACACCCCACCATATCAACGTGAATCTACAGGGTTCTGGCTAGATCTTCCGCCGCCCATACTGCAGATGATGATAGATCGTGGTATTCATCCGGCAGAAGCAATTCACGCCGCGGAGCACGCGTTTCTGAACCGGTTCGCGTTGGGTGCCGATTTGGGAACGGAATGTAAAGCAGCTGAGAAGGAGTACAAGACCACATCCACTGCTCGGAAGCGTCCCGCACGGTACGTCGTCTTCCAAGTCTCATTTGTAACGGATGAACCTCATAGAAATAGGTTGATTTTCTACGAAGGATCTGGTCAAGATGGAGGGGTAGCTACAAAAGCGTTTGACCACGGTACGTCTTGTCCTTGAAGACGCGTGACTATAGCAGTACTTAGGGCGAATCCGGTACGCGGTAGTATCTGAGCTACTCCATAACGCGCATGACACGACAGAAGCATGCGAATGTGATGAAGGATGCACAAATTGTATGTGGCATATTAATCCTCACTCACTCAAGTCTTACTGGCTCGCACAGGCATCGTGAGTACAAGATGTAAAGAGAACAACCTAGTAACGTCGAAGAGGGGTGCACTCATAGTCCTGAAGGCGCTTCTCGGAAAACCAATAGACGTGGACTTACTGGAACCGGCAGAGAAGGCACTCCCATACGATACCGTGGTTCCTGCGGACACAGTACGTGCCGTAGAGGGTGTAGAGGTTGAGAAAGCGGACTAGTATTTCCATGATACCATTAATAATAAGCATAGATATTTGCACAATATGTATCAGTACGGTTCTATCCGACCGTTATTCCACTCGTGCGCGAAGGAACTATTTTCATGAAAGTGGATCGAAATCACCCCAGTCGTCCTTAGATAATGCCTTCGAGGCGTTATTAGACCAGTTGGGTTGGGCGGGCTTCGACGGCATCAGAATGTTACCCATAGGCGCAGGTGTGAGAGCAGGTTGAGGAGACATCGTGGGCATGGCGGACATCACGGGCATAGAAGGTGCGAGCGGCATAGCCTGTATTGGCGGAGATTGCATGACTGGCGTAGAGGAGAGGCTGATGTTATAGTTGGGAGCGGAAGATGTAGCCGTCCTTGTCATTGACGATGTGCTCGGAGCCAATGGAGAAGAGGCTGTAAACGACGTTCGAGGTGGCTGAGATGGCAAAGACGGCCTTGAGGTAGGCGGAGGGCTGAACGAGTTGAAGGATGGCTGAGACGTGGGAATCGCGCCCAGTCCCCGAGACGGCCGCGATGAGAAGGCAGGTCTGGAAGTAGGAGTGAACTGAGGGCTAGTTGACGGAGGTGGCGGCGACAACTGTGCTTGTGCCTGTGCTTGTACAGAGGGAACTTGTACCGGTAAAGAAGGACTCTGGGCAGGCTGTTCAAAAGGTAGATAAAATAAGAATAGTATCATCGGCACACGCGGGAAATAGCTGACCTCTTGACCGCTAAAGATACTGCCCCAAACATCGTCGTCCCAACCTTGTTGCGACGTGTCGACTACTGAATCTGCCTTCACAGTGTTAGCGGCGTTGCCCCCAACGAGACTCTCGAAGTCAACGGCTCCAGTCACCGACGGTGCACTCGCGCCGTTCACAGTAGTCGCAGATCTATCTTCTATCCGCTGAGCATCCCTGAGATATTGGTCGTGTTCCTTCTCAACGCGATCGCCAAGTTTACGTATGACGTCCATGAATCTCTTGAATTGTGATATGCTCAGCACTGCAAGGCCTTTATAAGCCTTGAACAAAGAAAGAAGTGACAGATTACTTACGCGGACCGATGGACATGGCCCATAACTGAGGTAGCACCAGCGTAGCCACTGCTTCACGGTCGACCTTCATACCCATAGCTTCATGGACACCCAACGTCGCCATCTACGCGGTTTTAGCAATGATAGCGCACTCAGCTTTCTCAGACGGCTTACCATTACCGCTGGCTCTTTCGTTCGTATCTTTGCCAGCAGCGGCACGAGCTTTTGCGTTAGACTAGACTAATAGAACGTCAGATTGATTATGTTATGACGAACGAAAACGGAATACCTGATCCAGTGTCTTGACCATACTGAGGAAGGTAACTAGAGTGGCAACTTTGACTGTTAATACACGCGTCTTCGTGAATACGAGCTAAGCAAATGGCCGGTCGTTAGTTAAGGACACTAAGCCTATGGAACCAGCAAAATCGATTACATACCGCTACTCTTGGGAACAAGACCCCTTGAACTTCGGCATAGTCGATCGTCTCGCAGAGGTCTGGCACGGCCTTCAAAGCGCGTTCTTGTACCTGGGCAACGATTAAGTGACAGATACGATAGTACAACTTGGTGAGAACTTACGATAGAGTGCTCGGATTCGAGCGCATTATACACCAGCGGAAGAACGTCTGTGCCAATGCCCGACCGACCTCAGTCTAAACGATACGTTCGAAGTAACATGATACACACGTTCTCTGAAAACGTTCTTCTCCGTCTTGTTCTGCAACATCTGTAGGTTGTCCAATAGCGTAATCATGTTTTGTGGCGGCTCCTTGATAACAAACAACGGCTTCAAACTTGGGAGAACCAAGGCAGCGAATTGCGTCGGCGACAGTATTTGCGCGATAGCGAAAACATTGGGAAGAATGTACGGGAGTAGATGAGTATCTTTCATCTCTTCGAGTAGCGAGGGCAAGATCTTCCGTGTCCGCAAACCCTCAGAGAATCTATCCAGAACTCCCGTGAGACCTTTCATGAAGGAGATCTTCTCCTCTCTTGATTTTGCCGCAAAATTGGAGCGGTCAAGGAAATTGAGTGTTGATATGGGGAGTGAGGAGAAGAATGCATGGGAAGGAAGAGTTGTGGGGGACGGTCGATTAGCAGCATGCCTTGTGATCATAGAGGTCAGCAATGCTAGGAAAAGCCAACTTATTGTGAGACTATAATCCGGTCAAGTATCTATCGAAAGCTTACCTCGGAGATCGGGGTCGAGACGATCCATGCCCTGGGGTGTCCTGCCAGCGTTCTCACGCACGCCACCCAGACTGCCGTGATTCTTCCATGGAGGTACTCCCTTACAGTGCACGGCGTATACCAGGCACCCAAGAGAGTACATGTCGGAAGCAGGGTCCAGGACTTCATCCAGTGCATATTCGGGAGCTGTTCATACGCCACATAAATATTGCGCAGCTATTAGAGGGAAATGACCCTTACCGATATAATCAAAGGATCGCTGGGTATACGCTGATGCACGGCCATCGAATGTGGGGAATTCCCAGCGAGACGGCATCCCATCTGGTTTAGTCAAGGGTATTGTTAGACCAAGACCAGAAATCTTCCAGTCGCCCTATTGCAGTCGACGGATCAGGTATTTATATCAATTGAGTTCGCAACAAAACGTACTGCACTGTTGATAATTATACTTTCCGGGGTAATATTGGTGTGTATTAGCCGAGCGGACGTATGCAAGAACGTCAGCCCCTTGCACAGCTGCAGAATCCCCTTTTGAATCTAGGTAGACGCAGTGCCTCAGTTTCAGTATAGACGGAAACCCAAGTCGTCTGCCATTATTTACCTCGACTTCATCCAGCTCTACCAACGGAACATACTGCAGAGATCCAGGAATCGACAGATGTAGTGAAGAGAGAACAGGCTCGGTGGCAAAGGTCAATTCTGTCCGAGTTTCTTCAAGCGGCTCAACCACCTCTTGGGAATACTGTCAATGAGCCATGGTTGAGGATTCCATGTCAACGCGCTCACCTAGAATACTTGGATGTCGCAGCCTACTAAGGGCGGTAGCCTAAGCAATACGGCATGTCATGTCATGTTCCTGTATATCAAGAGCAGTGTTTGGATACTCACCTCGGCTTTCAACACCTCCAGCGTTCTTTCCTTCGACGCTGGGCCCATCCGGTCGAACTCAGGACTCTTCTTCTCTGCACTCCATACGCTAACACGTTTGCCCGTCACCTAAACAAAACGTATAATAAATACCCCGTATACCTTCCTTTAACCATGCAAATAGCGAACCTTGTGAGTGGCAGACTGTACACGCCATGGTCCGACGTTAAATGGTGGAGAGTGTGCCGCAGTAGGTAGAGTAGATCCTGATGACGATGGTGCGGGTGTCGACGTCCTACTGCCAAAGGTGCTCGACCCACTGGTTGAGAAGTTGTAGTTTTGTGAGATATTGGTTCGTCCAAAGAAAGAGGACGCAGCAGCGAGCATCTTTGCCGTCAAGTCTGAGCCCAGATATTACGATCAGAGGCAGCCAAAGCCAGGAGGAGTGTGGGTATATTAACAGTAGTTGAGCCCTGAATCTGCGTTGCGTTCGTAAAGTGGGCCGTTTGGCGAAGATATAGTCACAGAGACAGCGTTGAGTCTGAGTCAAGGAACAACCTCCGGCTCAGGCTGCAATCACTGGCAACTTGAATAATGCACAACGGGCGTCTCTTGGTACGTTTCACAAGTGCCACTGCCAGTGCCAGGCTATACTTAGTTACTAGTACCAGTTTCACTCCCCTTCGCTGAGCTCAACCAAGACTTAGGCAGGTGCAATCCTTAACTTCGTACATTCACAACAGATACACTCTCATGCCTCGGGACTCATCAAAAATATATCGGTTCTCGGCAGTTTACAAGATCACATCACCAGTCACCAACATAATCATACCGGCGCCGCCGCCATGGCACACAGAGCGAGCTCGACAAGTGGTCGTACCGGCACAGTGCGTATACAGTATCATATATTCAAGAGTTGAATACGCATTGTGTTGCTGACTGTTAACGCTTGATGTGCCATTCGGACAGGGACGAGTTTCCATTGCAAGGCGAGCAAGGAGACATTGAACAGGCAGAAAGGCATTACGAGCATCCTGTTTCTGACCCAAGCGATCTACCAGTCAGGCCCAGGGCTTCCAGAGATTCCACGCCTGACTCTGAGTATGTCATCAGCGACACAGTTCTTATGCCTATATACTTATCTCAGTCACCTATGAAATACCAACTTGAATAGTGCAGAAGTCGACGCTCTTCTTCAAGTTCCTCCGCCCACGCGAGAAAGCCCAGAACCTGGTCTCTCTAGGTTAGATATGGAAGTGGAAGAGGAAACCGTAGACGTCAGTAATCTTAGTGTTGAATGCTTCTACTCGACTTGACAACGTTTCACAAATGAAGCTGCCTATAGGAGCAGTTTCGGGGCGCAGAGGCAGAACCATTCGGGAAACGAACAAGAAGTTTTGGTACTTCACGTCAGCAGGAGGCCGTATCCAGATACCCCCACAGATACCCAAGGACATGGGGATACAAGTGGGTGATCTGTACGTCCACCGAATTACACTGGTAAAGGCTCAGGGCTGGCGCTGCACTGCGGTAGAGCCTACCGTAGTTTGGCAAAGTCTTCCCACTGGTACCTCTGAGATAGGTGAAGACGGTGTGACGCGTACATTTGTTATCACAGAGAATGGACTTCCAGGGTGGGTCACGAGAGAAACCTTACAGCGAAAGTATAAGGACCTGCAGAAACGCAGATGAAGGCCGGGAACAAGGAGAAGTAAGAATTTGAAGGAAACCATTTACAGAAGACCGAACCAGTACTTAGGGGAGAGAAATAAAACAGGAGAATGAGACATTATAATATCGTTACACCCTTTCCTTTCCCTTATTGATAGATCCGAATGATTCTGGACCGTGTAATCGTCACGTAGGTTCCAACATGGCGAAGTATGAGTGCCAGTGGTAGTGGGATAAAGAATCATAAAGTGTTCAATCTTTCCTCGAATAAATTACAGACTTCTATACTCTAACAGATGCTTTTCGAGCGTCCTCTAAGCGAGACAATCCAGTTCTTTTAACTCTAATAGAATATCTTGGCCAATCTCGTCACCAACAATCCTACGGCCACGCCCAGGAGAAGTCTCACCAAAAATTCTACGTCCAGGTCAGTGACAACTGTGCACATTGTGGTCGAAGCGTCGTCAACCCCAGGGCGGGAGCCGCATGATCCTCCGTCAAGAGCACAGTCTCCGGGTCTTCATACGGATCGGTAGTCAACTCTATCGGTTCGTCTATCTTGAAGGT
This sequence comes from Irpex sp. M6601, assembly GCA_037039805.1. Classification (NCBI taxonomy): domain Eukaryota; kingdom Fungi; phylum Basidiomycota; class Agaricomycetes; order Polyporales; family Irpicaceae; genus Irpex; species Irpex sp. M6601. The sequence goes on along the minus strand of JAXQGN010000212.1, from coordinate 14,616 downwards.
CGGCAAGTGTCTGACGTCCGCTGGTGGGCGTACCGTCACGCGGATAAAATGCTGTAAACGGAGGTAAAATCAATAAGCGGGTAGACTCTGGATCAACAGCTTGACCCGTACCTCTATTTCCAATAGCCCCTCGATGTGGATGTTGGCTTCGCGCCCGGGAGACCCAGCTTTTAGCTTGAACAACTGGAACGCTGTACCGAGGTTACACTCGTGTCGTCCGCCCAAGACCCCGGCAGCCAAGATCATCTCGCGCACAGTGGTCACTGGCATCCGCTCCTGGGCGAACCAGATCCTCCTTCTCTTTACCAACTGTATCTCCACATTGGACGCATACAGTTTAGTGAGAGCAGGAGAAGACGGACAGCTGATGTTGACGGCGAGAGGGATGAAGTCGCCAGAAGCATATTGTTGTGGTATAGGAGACCACAACTATCCAACATGTCCGATCCGATTGTCAGTGATTAATCACATAACGTAGATCGAGAACCCCGCACCTTCACAATCGGTAGATTAGTTACTTCCGCGATAGCCTGGGCCTGACAAGTCTCCGGCCATGTCGGCGAGAGCACCGTCTCCTTGACCCGCTCAGGCAGACCGTAACTGTCTTCTTGTGGCACTGCCCGAGGCAGTTCGTACATGGCCGGCATAGCCGGACGCGACTTGGGCAGGAACAGCACAGGGATCTTGCGGCTAGAGATGTAGACGTGTATGTTGATGTAGACATGTATACGAAAATCATGTTGTCATGTTGGCGGTGTATATGTAGATGTGTAGGTGTGTAGGATATATATGATGATAGCCATGGGCCCCGGGAAATGTGCACGTCATGCGTGCATAAGAAATACAAGAGTATTAGGACGAATGATACTTCACAGGAGAGGGATATTAGCAACTTACACCTCGTGCCGCCGGAACAGGCCTTTGCGTGAGACATCGACTTGAATGTAGTATTGAGTCTCGGAAGAGACACCGGCGTGAATGGCGGTATACGACGGGGGAAGAGGCGTGTTGCTTTTTGAGATATTCGGTGGGAAGGAGATAGCGAAAGGGTATGTTGTGCCCACTTCTAGAGTATGGGTCGCACCAGAGGAATCACCACGTTCGGGGACGAGCTGAACTGTTTTCGAGAAAAGGGTGAATGTGTGAAGACCGGCGATAGCAACGTGCGCGTATTCTGACGCCGTAGTGGTAACAACGCCTTCAAGCTGCAGAGATGTTACGTTAAACGTGGCTCGAAGGAAGGAAGAAGGACTGCGCACCTTAATGGTCAATTGGGAGACGTACGTGCATTTGGATTTGACCTTGACTGTGCCCTCGACTACTCCACCAATGCCATACGCAGGATGCATGAGTGCGCATGGGAATTTCCCAAAGTCTATCTCCAGGTGGTCAGAGCTGAACACGAACTGGCGTGTCAGGTTACGCGTCGAGGCAGTGGGTTCGGACGCAGTGGTATGTAGAACGCGTTCAGTAGGTGTAGCACATTGTGAGTATACCGGCAAAGCATGTGGCTGAGCAGAGGCGCTGGTGTAGAGAGGAGGAAGGTCAGACATGGTTCGCGCAACACAGTAGAAGGTGTGAGTCAGTTTCTGCCGACGAAGTCTACAAGGCGAGATGATGGGAAAGAGGGATAAAAGCTGTAGAGCAAGAAACGCGGGGAAAGCGCAGCTTATAAGGCGGCGGTTCCAGAATCTGAAAGAACACGACGGGGTACACTGGCAAGTTCGACCCTCGAGTTCGAGTCACTCGAGACGGAGGCAAATCTGGGATTTGACGTCTTCACACGTATTGATCAGCAAACCACGGCCGTCCGTGCCCTCCTTATCTGAATTGTGTTCCGCCTAGTTTACTTATTAGTAGGTTTGCGTCCAGTCGTGCCTTGGCGAATAAGCAGCACCACAGAGCCACGTACCTGAACCACGTCTTGCAATTCCCAAACTGCCGACTTTCCCTTCCTTCGGATCTGTACATTACATCAGCCAATGATAGAGTTGAGACTCCAGAGTACAGGCTCATCAATGCGCTGTGTACATGACGCGACAACACCCGCAAAAGGCGTTTGCTCACTTGTCGGTTGCAACTTGCCGCCATCGCTGGCGCAACAGAACAAACGTTCACCGTCAAGCACACCGATCATCCTGAGCGCTTGACCGAGGCGGCACCACGCGCTTATCACAAGGCCCGGCGCGCATGTGGAAGGTGACTCGAAGATCGCCTCATTATACGCTAAGAGGTCAGCTATCCTGGTATATTGTGCTGATTCAGCATCCTGCCGGCCTCGGGCACCTTGGAGTGAGCATACGTGGCGGAGAAAATTAGGCAAGAAATGGCGTAGGATATATCTTGTGCGCCCGTGCATACGGGCCACCCCAAATTACGATGATCGGGCCGCCGTTTCACCTGGAGGATAAAGAAAACCGAGGATGTCTGCATGTGGACAGTGACATCTATATGTTATAGCATACGGAGCTCGGAAAGTTGCAGAATCCGGTACGTACGATACAAACTTGCGGATAACAAGTACTGTTGTTCTATTACACCCAGACCCAGTCAGAGTACTCTGAGGAGAAACCCTAATATTGAAAGACACATGAACTCAGAAGAACTGCATCTTTGCAACTCTGAGGGCAGGACGAGGTCTCGAATCAGCAAAACGTAACGAAGAACGTAAACGGACGTACCTTATACGAGAGTATACAGAAATAATAAGTCCGACAGGCGCGACCGTGTACGCTATGAAGCGTACGATGAACCCAGTGTTCTCGTTTGCAAAGTTCGACCAGGCACCGCCCAGATGCAAGGTGACGAGCAAAGAAGCCAAGGTCGCATAGCCGACGGCTCTGTATACGATACGATATTACGCGTGTATGAGCACCATGTGCAACTTGTTGGAAGCTGTGGACCGCACCGATGATATTTCCACACGAATTTAGCTTTCGGGTTTCCTCCGAAGAGAGCCCCGTTAAACCACACGCTTCCTCCGCCAAGAGCAATTTGAGCGAGGAGCAGAATGAACGTGAGGAGTCCAAATTTCTGGTTAATGAGGCGTCAGCCGCGTGGAAACACAAGAGACAACTGCGACTGGACTCACTCCGTGCCATGTGGTAAAGTGAGGACGGTCGTGGATAATCTTTGTCGCAAAGATTGAGAGGTATGCTAGGAATATAATCGGGAAGCCCAAGACGATCATGGCAAGCTGGTGCCTCATAAGGCCTGCTGCTTTCGTCTTCGCTTGAGATGTTGGCTGAAGTGTAAGAATACCTAGGGGTGGCTATAATTATCGCACAACAAGATATATAGTAACAGGTGCTCACCGTAAGAGAATAGTGCGATGCCTAAGCTTTCGAAGAGAGGGTGCCATCCGAACCATTGGAAGCTTGTCCCGCTCGCGAATGTCATGAACCATGTTACAATCAAGAAAGTCTACGTTCCGTCTATTAAATTGAGTGGCAAAACGATTAAGACATGACGTACCCCGACGGAAGCCTGCCGTAGTTATTCATTAACCATCCATCCATGTGCTACAAGTAGCAGAAGATTAAGTACTCACAAAAGCAATAACCTGAGCAAGCGCATCCCCCTCTCTTCCCTCTGGCTTCTCATACTGCTCGTCGAATCCCATCTCTGCACCCTCTTCAATCTGCAACGGTTGGACTTGTTCAGGAGCCACGGTGGCAAGAGGTTCGTAAGCCGCGTCTGACGAGTCTTGGGCGGTGCCGGTGCTGCGCGACGCGGGTTGGGTGCCGCTCAACTTGGACACTGTCTCGAAGATGCGGGTAAAGAGGCTTGTCATATTTATACTGTACAACAGGTGGGCGAGATAAATAGTAGGTACATGGGTGTGAGAAGGAGGACAGGGGACCGAGCTGCTGTGCGAATGCCGGGGCTGTTCCCTAGACGCTGCCTGAGATGCGCGCACACGAGCCTAACGGTTTGTTCATGACATGGGAATTATCGCATCCATTCGCGAGGCCAGAATGGACTTGTATGACACTATTCTCATGGTGAAAAGACGAGTATCGAGGAAGAAGCAGAGCACAATTCACCATCCGCCATTGGTCATTGCTTGAAGATTAGCGTTTCTGGTAATTGAAGTACCCGGACCGGCAGTCACTTACCTTCCTTACTCAAGAGGACATAGACGCTTACCCCGCATTTTGATCTCCCTCCTTGAAGCCATTGCCCCAGCTAGTCGACAGGCTTGCGCCATCGTTACCTTGCTACATATAATGAAGCCGTCAACGCGTCTCCTGACTTCTCTCTCTCGCTCGTACTCGACGCATCCATCTCATGCTGGCCACAGACACCAAACAACTGCCTTCATTGGCCTTGGACGGATGGGCCACGAGATGGCCTTCAACCTCTTCTCGCGCACTCTAGTTGAGAGTGGTGGAAGTGCCCATTTTGTAGTCTGCGATGCCAGGCAGGAAAGTGCGACGTCGTTCGTAAACAACTTTCATCACCACTTCCCGGGAGCGAAGATCGAAGTCGTAACTTCTCCAGCTGAGTAAGTTGTGAAGCTATATCTAAACCTCCCTTACTGAAATAGCCCATATAAGTGCCGTTGCCAAGTCTCAGACTGTCGTGACGATGCTACCGTCGTCACCGCACGTGCAGAAAGTCTATGCGTCTGAAGCAGGGGGCATAATCCCTGCATTACACTCGTTATCACATGCAGACGTGACCTCATCGCTATACATAGACTCTACCACACTCGACGTAGAAGTTGCACGAAATGTAGCAAAGGAGGTCAACAAGCTTGGAGCCACCATGGTCGATGCACCTGTGAGCGGCGGAGTTGCAGGTGCTAAAGCCGGTACCCTCAGCTTCCTCGTAGGAGGCACAGAACCGGCGTTTGATCGCGTCTCGCCGATCCTTTCGAGAATGGGAAAACGAATCATGTATTGCGGCCCTAGCGGTGCAGGTCTGGCTGCGAAGATATGTAACAACATGGTGCTGGGCGTGCAGCAGATCGTGGTTGCAGAGGCCATGCTTCTCGGCCAGAAGCTTGGGCTGGAACCCGCTGTGCTGGCGGATGTCATTAACAACTCGACTGGGGCGTGCTGGGCGAGTTCGGTGAATAACCCGGTCCCCGGAGCATTGCCAGACAAAGAACCTCCCTGCACTCGCGACTTCGAAGGTGGTTTCGCAACAAGTCTGATGTTGAAGGTGAGTGACGAGATCTCTATGTTTCGAGAACAACGAACGAGACTTCTTTTCCAGGACATGGGCCTCGCAACTGAGGTCGGTGATCTAGTCGGATGCTCTCTTCCCATGGGTGAGGCTGCGGAGAGAATATACGCAGAGGTGATCGAGGCAGAGCCGGAGCTGGCGAACAAGGACTTTTCGTCTGTGTACCGATACTTGAGAATTTCCGCTGACGAAGAGAGCCGAAAGGGTAGACCAGGTCAATCTGAAAGAGTATAGCTTGTATAAGGACGTTGCGTTGATACTATCGCGGTTGCGCTCTGAGATCTGGAGTCGGGACGTTCTTGCAGAACTGCCTTCTACGATCCCCGAGGTTCTCGGGCTTCTATAAAAGGGCATTGAGTAAGGTTAAGGTCAGTTGCCAGGGCTTCTTTTGGAATTTGTTGAAATAAGCCCTTAAGCGAGACCATAATTAATTAAAAGCGCGTTTCTTGGGGAGAAATTTGTTTGAATTCTGGGCGGTCTCCTCGTGTCCGCCGTTTGTCTCTTCGTCTTCACCCTCGTCCTCGTCGCCCGACGCATCCCCAAAAGGGTTCTCAATCCGCCCCGCAAGCCACCTATCCCGACGACACAGGCCAGACAGCACATACCGCATCGGGCATAGCCTGGCAGCTTTCCCGACCCCGGTGCCGACAATCTAGTATCTCCAGGCTGATCTGTTTAAATCGTCCTTGCTCTGCTGCCTTCGACCGCGACCACATCTACCTTTCCCTCCCTCTTTCTCGCCGTCATCCCTCGCCATGTCCTCAAAGCCGTCGGTTATAATATTCGGTATGTCCGCTACTCAAGAGTCTGCGCACTGACCGACACTCAATTTCCAATGATTGATTGCTCGCAGGTGGTCTCAATACCTGCTCGCGCGCTCTGGCCACTCTCCTCGTACCGATAGAAGGCGAACCATTAGTATCTGTGCGTACAAGTCGTACTATGCAGTTTACTGCGCACTGGGACTGACAGTCTCTTTCCCTTCGTCGACGTATAGCATCTCCGGATAGTGGACAAGTACTCCGTTAACCCACCTACGACGTGCGTGGCGCTCTATACGTATGAGCAACTCATGCTCATCCACATCGCCCTCTCAGATATCTCGGCGCAGATTTCCCCAAAGTATTACAGAAACCGAACGTAGAGTACCGGCAAGCAAACTTACAAATTCCAAGTGCGTACCATCTCTCCTTCCTTACCCCATTTCACCTCGCAGCAAGCATGTTTGTTCAGCGCCCTGCAATCCTCGCTTTTTTGACACCCTCTTTCCACCTCATGGCTGACATACGTATTTCACGCTGATCCTGATCGCAAACGCATACAGCCGTTGTCGCCTCATGTTTCGATCAACCGGAAGGCCAGGAACCTTATTCTTATGTATTTGACTTGACGGGAGAGATCCAATGGGATAGGACAGAACAGGTGCGTTGTGGCCTCTTGCTGTCTTAATACGTAATTAGCTCACCAGGCGAGCAAACACCATGCACCCCACCCCACCCCACTACACGCGTATCCTTGTTATATGTCTAGATCCAAATAAACACGACGTTCAATATCGCGCGGCTGTTGGGCCTGGAAGCCTCGAAACGTAAAGTCAAGGCGTATGTTCGGCTGATGCACCCGTTTTATGAATGCAAGGAGCGCGCAAAGCCGGATGACCCCAAGGCGGTGAAAGCAGATGGGGTGCTTGGGGTGTGGTGGCACGAGACAGCGAGGATGCTGGCATCTATCGAGGGGTACGTGCAATGTGACCGAACTCAATCTCTGGACTCAAAGCCAATTCACGCTGTACAGGTTGAATCTTGTCATTCTGCGAACGGCGCTGATCTATGGACCATATGTCAACTATGGCAGTACGTCATATTTCTGTCGACATGTAACTGGATATCTCACGTCACCTTGGCAGTTGTAGTAAGTTTCCTTGCTGTGGCGGCCACATATGGCTATGTGAAGGAACCCATGAAGGCATTGTGAGTACCAGCATGCGTATTAACGTTGACCACAGCTTATACATCTCTTCTCAGGTGGGGTCCCGGCAAACATGCGACGCATACAGTTCACGTAGAAGACGTTGCGGGAGCTCTTTTTGCCTGTGCCGAGTGGATTTCAAGATTGGGCTACGATCAGGCTCTTGCCACCGCGGGAGAGGATATCATCTGTTTGGGCGATAAGAAGAAGCTCAGGGAGTTCAAATCAACAGTAGAGCTACTGGTCGACCCTGATAAAACTGTCAGAGCGCCGTCGTTCAATATCGTAAGTGATCATACCCAATTTCGTGGTAATGCAAGCTTATCACAGTCGCAGGAGGACGACAGTAACTCGACGATGACTTTCCTTGGGGAGCTCTTTACGACGTTATTCAACACGACGTTTGAGTACTATAACGTTCTCGTCAACCAGATGGCCAAGGTTAGTTTGATTCGTGTCATGCAGAAAATATTTTACATGAAGCTGACTACATACCTTGCAGTTCAAGTTGGAGGATATGGTGGAAGAAATCAACGAATCTCATGTGTCGCATTGGACCGAAATGATCACGAAGTCGGATCCTCAAGTCCTCACCTCCCCATACACCGCATACATGGACATCTACGGCCTCAAGAAGCACATCATCACGTTCCCGGCACAGAAGCTCAAGGACGTCGTCGGCTACCAGCTCCGGAAGCCTAAAGTCACCCTTGAACTGATACAGGAAATCGTCGACAAGGCTCGTGCAGAAGGGAACTGGCCCAACTGTCCTCCCCGCGATTGATCTCGATTCTCGATATGCTGGCGTGTATGAGGAGACGCGATGACATGGATGACGAAACTGTAAAATTTGATGCTCACGACACGCTACAGAAGGATGAAAGTCGGCGGAAGGAACCGTGCATGGGTGGCTTTGGACGGATGGACTAGGCAGTGCAAGATCTCATCATCTCTCGGAGACCATACTTTCTTTTTCTCTCTTTCTTTTCTCATGACCTTGGCTTTTGCTTCTTCTCGCCTGCTCCTATTTGCTATATATACATAGGTCGTGCGTGTGGGAGGGCCACACTAATCTTGGAGGTGCCGGCGGAGATGACCCTCCTACATGCTTAATTTTTAATTTTATTTCATCCTCTTTTCTTTTTATCTCGTTCTTTGGCTAGCATTCTCATCGTGTGTTACCTAATACTGCTTGCCGTGGAATTGTATAATGGATGTTCTGTGTCGATAATGTTTCGGATGTCTATGTTGGGAGTGCGCTATTGATTTTTCATTGTCCCAGTAAGAATAAGTTAAATTACATCGACATGCAAACGATCATGGGTATCATGCAGAGAATCACGACGGCGTAGGACTTGCAGTCTCCGCCGTGACAGGAGCAGCTGGGGCAGCTGAAGCCGGAGCTGGAGGCGGTGGAGGTAGAACCTCGGTTAGAAACCCTGGCAGGAACCGCTCAATACGTTCATGAGTCGCTGCCCAGAGAGCCTTTTGACGAGCGTCACGTTGATCTTCAGATTCGTTCACCGGAGGGGCCACCAAAGATCCAGTGGCATTCATCACGAGCACCACATTTTTCAGTGACTCCGGAATAGCTTCATGCTTAAGTCCGGCGCACGTTCAGTTAGTTTCCACATGGTGGATGCTGGAGGATAGGGACGTACCAACTGATCTCGTCTATCGATGTTCATCAAACGGTCGAGTAGATCTAGTACTTGGATCCAGAGCACACGGATGTCGGCCTTCATGTCTTCCCGTGCCTCGAAGTGCATGAAAGCTTTGCAAAGCAGCGCAGATGCTCGGAGGCGGGTTTCAGGATACCCCAGAGGGTCTCTCATGAAAACCTGAGGTTTGAGCAACTCGTCCAGTAAAGGAAAGAGTACGCGGTTGAACAGTTCTTCTACTTGAGCTTGGTCGTCCGTATTCAGTAATAGATGAGGTCCAAGAATGATTCGCTGTAGATGGACGATGGCCGTGTGCCGGATTTCCCTCGAAGGATTCGATGATTGACGTGACAAGGACGTCAGCAAGGGAAGACTCAGCTGACGCCAGCCTAAAGAGACAAAAATGTGAGTCCACGTTACTAATGGAGAGCATCGACCTGTGTACCTTGCACACTGCCCTGGCTCAGGGAAGACCAGTAACATTTGAGATCAAATAATACGTCTACTGCCTTCTTGCCGCGCTCCACAATCGGAGAACTGGAACATTATATAGTTAGATCATCTGTTTGAAGAGTCAAGGCACGGCGGGTAACATACTTCGATGAATTCAAGCCCTGAGTACGGCGACCCTGTTGCTGTGCTTCTGTAGCGATGCCAGCAGCAGTAGCATAGTCATCCAGCACAGAAACCAGTCCACCGAAATTATCAACAGTGACTCGGTTCTCCGGGCCCTCGATCAAGCCATGGATGAACTCGAAAGCCTGCTTGGATGCCTCTGGGTGTCCAATCGTTGATTTCACCAACGAAAATACGACATTCCATTCCGTTTGGAAACTAATGATGTCTTGGTGTTTCTTCGCGATGAGAATGAGTCCAGCTGCGACTTGTTCTGCCACGGCGCTTGAGATACTGGGTGGTTGCCTGCCTAACAGGTCAAAGGAAACATAGACTTGATCCCGCAGCGAGGGCTATGGAAGTAAATTAGCCAGTGTAGGAATTTGAAACTGGGGGCTCCTTCACCTTCTGTGCGAGGATCAAGCATATGCGCAACAAGCCAACGACGGCGCGCTCGATGTGGAGGATACTATATTGCGTTGGTGTGGACAAAAGAGCGGATAGATGCTCGAACACAACAGGCCTGTTGACAGTTAGCACACGTATGAGCTAATGCAAATAGACTACTTACCAGACTTCTTCGATGAAATTTGGAGTCTGGCAAGTGATGCTGACCATAGTCTCAAGTAGGAATATAGAAACCGGGTCGTACGGCAACGCGAGAACGCCCTCGTCTGTTGTCTCATATGTAGGATCAACGGCTTCCTGCTTCAAGCGCGCAACGGTGCGTTCATGAGCGAGGGCCTCTAAGGCACGGACCGCGGCGACAAGGGCCTCTTGTTCGAGTTGCCTAGAGCACTGTCAACGGAGTGTTTCTCCTGTTACCATACACACTTACATTATCTGCGCGTAGAACTCGTCGAACCGGCATGAGTTGATACAGTCGATGGTACACAGAGTGTTCTCGACGTCAGAGTCGGTGGCATCTGGGACTAAGGCCTCTGCACTGGATCCATAAGGAGTCATCAAGTAAGACGAAAGTGCAGATAGTAAACCATCTGATCTCGGTTGCGTTCGAGCTGGCTGGCTCCTCCGCATAGGGATCGTCGAGACGCCTCCTAGGAAATCTTCCATCTGCAGCATGCGCGTTGGAAGCAGAGAATTGAAAAACAGATTCTCGAACATCTCAAAAATCTATCAATCCAGGGTCAGTGAATCGTAGCAAGTTGGGAAGTTATGTTGCGATCACCTGCGTCCACCCCTCCCTCAGAGCGTTGCCGTTGCCATTGACAATATTGAACAAAACAACAGCCGCCAACTGACCCTTGAAGTTTGTACCGAACTTCACAGAAAGCGTCGACACTGTTATTGACTGCCCCTCAACATCCACGACCGGGAAGTTCGGGACCTGTGACGGTAATGATTCCGTCAACAAGCCAGTCGCCTGTGATAGAGACACGACCACATAGTCAAACACATCCGGCAGTTGGAAATGTCTTGCAAGTGTTGCACATTGTCGGAACCCGGATATAGCGCGTTCGATCACATAGTCGTCGTCGAAGGTTATGAACGCGTAAGCCATCGCCGAGACCACTGGCTTCCAGACTAGCTTGAACATGTCGAGGTCGAATATGGACGTGTTGCATGATATGAGTTTGCCTTTTCATCCCGTTCAGCCGTTGAACGCAAGAAAGATAATATTGCGCGACTCACCAGCCGTTCTTGTGCGAGCAAGCAACTCCTTCCAAGCGTATTCGAAACCAAGCTGCCCTGTATGCTCTTCTGGCATCACGATCTCCCTCTTCCGTATGCTTTCGTATACTTCTAACTATTATAGACCATCTCAATCGCTGGTATTGATTGAGCCGCGATGTATATGGACGTACCAGATATTCCGTAGAAAAGTCGCTACCATCGTTCACACCTCGGAGATTGCGCATATACTCTTCCGTTGTCATCCGTTTCTATCAGAAGATTAACTTTGGTTGCTGATAATTGATAGGAGCGGCTTACTCGAATTTGTGGACTGTGCAGATCGGTGTTCAACATAATAATGGAGAACGCCAGAACATAAACAGCATCTTGTGATTTGACTTCGGCTAGAAGCAAAGCTTAATACAGACCAGAAGCACCCAAACAATTGTACGTACCTGGGCCAGACGCGAAGTATATCTCAGCGAACGTCTCAGTAATTCGACTGATCTGTTGAGACTCTCCAGGTAGACGGAACGCTTCTAGCATGTCACGCATCGCGTCGGCCACTGTTTTCTACCACGCTATTAGTCGGCATCTTAGCTACGATCAAAGAACTCACATTCTTGAAATCGAATAGACCGAGGAAGGCTTTCAGAACGTCGATGTTGTCCGGTCTCGAGATAAAATCTCCAAGAAGGCGCTTATCCAGTCGAGCGGTGCTCTTTAAGAATTTAGCTAGGCTCAGAGGGCGAGGTTCGTTGGGATCTGCGTAGATAAGCTTATTCTCCTCGAGGAACAATAGCCCTGTTTTCGGCTTGGCGTTAAATCTGGCAGCACCGGTAAGGACAAGCTTCTTCTGAGCCTTTGTCTGCAGGAGCTCCCGCGGTGGAACGAAATCCTATTCATGCGAATTTTGGTTGGACACATGAGTATGCAATCAGCGAGGAACTTACCTCCGGCCATGGATCAGAATGCTGAGTAGATTGAGTTTAGTGTAATCCGAGGACATCGTGGTGAATTACTCACACCTTCAGCCCTATACGCCATATGGTTAACAAATGCAAGAATCAAGTCCACGCAGAGGTATTGTGAATTCTGCGGCAGATATTCTTGCCCGTTGGCGGGATACACGCCCTAGATTTCTTGTTCGTAATTCATCGCTATAGCAGATGTATCGAGCGTACCTTTGTGGCAAACTCGATCAGCTTTTCAAACATGTTCTCGCAGTTCATGTCGCAATCATAGTTTATGTACAAGTCGACCATGAAGCTTGGGTGCCGCGAGATAAGTGCCAGTGTCTCCAGTAGTAGTTCGCGAGTATCCCCACGTGCAGGAGCTACGAGCAACCGAGGCGTAGAAGGCACCTTCTCTGATTCTTCCAGATTGGCCAGAGGTCCTGGTTTCGGGGTACCTGGTCTGGGCGGGTTGGGCGAGTTTGCGTTTCTAACCTGACCAGGTTTAACAGGAGCAGTAGGAGGAGCTAGTCGATCGACGGTGAAAGCAAGGAAGAGCTCTTGTTGCAGCTTCAGATCCCTACGCATCGTTTCAAACATCGTGGAGATTGTGCGTAGCGTTGTCTGCAATACGAGAGGGTTGTCTGACCTTGCAAGTTGGAAGAGATACTTGCAGGCATGGTCGAGAACAAGAGCGGAGAGTGAGGGGTAGTCGCATATTCTTGATCCGGCGACCTCGAAAGCGACGTTCAGGACTCGCAGAGCCGTCAGGCGCGTAGAGTCGGTATGGGCTTGATCAGTGGGGTCAAGAATGTTGATTAGCACCCGAAGAAGCTCCAGTACGGAGGGTAATCCATCTATCGAGAAGTCAGACGCGAACGTTAAGGGCAGCTCGTGTTAGCGCATACATTTAGCTCGTACGACTTCGGCGCTCTGCTCCCTTGTTTCTAGAGTCGGATCAGGTGTCTCGGATGCTGGTTCCTCCTGAGTAGCAGCAGAAGCCGCTGTATTCGCAGCGCTGGCAGAAACAGACAGTTTGGTTTCTCCATCTGTGGCTTGTCCATCGTTATCAGCGAGTTTGCGTTCTTCCTCATCCGGGTCGAGAGTATGCAGCCGAGCGAATGCAGTCTTGACCAGAGTGTGCATTGTAGCCTCTGCAGAGCGACGCAAAATTTCTGACAGTGCAGTATATCCATCAGCAAAGGCGTACCCTTGAACGAAGAAACGAGGCATACCACTCAGACGCATCTGGCAGCAAGTGGTCAACACGGTTTCCAACATCTCACAAACTTCGACGTCCCCAAGCACGTCCCCTACGCTACCACACATAGTATCCTGGATGACTGTCATAATCTTCAACAAGGTCACTTCGTCTCCTGAAGAGTCGCTGGCCTCGAACTTGCATCTTGACACAGTATTACTTAATTCCGCTAGTGCAGGTTCAAGCGAGACGGCATCGGGATTAATAAGCCCGCATTGGTAAAAGTTATGTAGAGACGTCAATGCCGAAGATGTGATAGGGCCAGTCGATAGCGGTGACCGTATGATAGAGAAGAATGGGCCCAGTAGGGTGGTTAGAGGTAATGAACGGATATCTAACGCATAAGACGATTAAGTACATGATCTCATGCATACATATAGTTCTAAACATACCCTCAACGTCCTTGACCAATCTTCTCAGCTCCTGAAAGCCTCTCATGAGTTCCTGCTCCAAACTCCCGCGATCCGAGTTATATGGTTCAGGGTACTGTCGCGTACGTCTGAGACCCAGGCTGCTCGCTAGCGCGGAGTCACTGAAGCTGCCGTATGAATTGGTTGACATGGCCCATCTTGAGTTCTTGCGCATTACCGACGTGACCGAGAGCACCTCTGAGAGCAAGATGTGTTTTAACGAGACGGAGGCGTGCCCTCGGGACATCGATCCACTGGCGTCCGCCATGTTCAAGTTGCGTTCTTCGAGAGTGAGATGAGAGTCCCAGACACGTCGCAGTCAGTAAAATACAGTGCCCCCTGGGCAGCCTGTCGAGTATATGCAGGGGCGAAGTGGACGAGGCTGGAGGTAGTTGACTTGAAGTCTGTGCCTGCACTAGCAGTACGTGTCAGAGTAATCGGTCCATTTCTGGCGCCCATAGATCGCTGGCCAGATGCATCGGGCTATGGGCATCGCCGGCGCTCGGCAGCCCCAACACAAGTTCGATTTTGTGACCTGGACTTCTAAGTTTCTCCTCGAAGCTCGAATTCATCACTTTCCTACCAAACTTCAACCGAGCCGGATACAGACCAAACTCGCATCAGAATTCGTGCGTAACTGATAGCGACTATCGGAATAATGAACCAAGTTATGGCAAATAATTGTTGGTCTTCTCCTCTACCTCATTCAAGAAGCTTGATATACGCAGCCATCAACAAGGTAGAAGGTGAATGTGTTGTATGATTATAGTTTCCAATCAATGAATTTTCTCACCAAAGTTAGAGACGAACAGATCTGGATGATGCATGTCGGCTTGCATGGGGAAACATGTCTCTATCTCACCGCCTTCGTCTCATCTATGACAATACTATGTTATGAGGTCAACTATTCAACCAAACCT
>JAXQGN010000211.1:0-43200 GCA_037039805.1 Irpex sp. M6601 | reverse complement strand
CGACTAATTAGGAATACTCAGGGATTATTATTCTACGGAAATTCGCGCGCCTGTGATTGCGTTTTGCCCGAGGTGTATGTTTCACCGCACACTCTCCTGATCGGCGTAGCGTCAATCGTCAATACCCTAATCAAACTCAAAACATGTGCTAATAGCATGAAACGAGAAAAATATACATAGATTAAAACATCATGGAGCTTAGTCCGGAGGATATACGACACAAAGGCAATCAATCACACAGTTCACTACCACCCTGCAGCCGTCCGCCGCATCCACAAGTTAAGAATACATGTCACCACCACACGGTCCAAAATTGGTTCGAATCGTTCTGCGACTCGTAGTGACGATGTCTCGTTGGACCATTCAGCAACGTTTCTCCCAAACGCGCTGATCTGTGTACTGACACACTGCGAAATGAGCGCATATCAGGATCATTGACAGCATGAACGGGGCGGAGAGGGTCATTGGACGGCTTACTATTAAATCGAACCCGTTCTCTGCTATCTTCCACTTGTAGTCTGTGCCGTTTGCTTTAAATCGACGGGATCTATCGAGAAGGAAAGAAGGCCGACGGTTTTAGGTTAGCAACGCCGCACGAAGCGGTGGTCTCATAACGGAAGAGAGTCAGACGGACTTGCTGGTGGTCTTCTTCGTTCGTCGAAGTTCTCGGAGAGGAACCTTAATTTCCATTGTCAAACGTGTGAGCCGCGTAAAGATACGGGACTCGGTGGCTATGTGACGAAATGTAAATGGGACATTACCCGTTCGAGTCCAAAATACACATTTGCGCTGTGATTGGATGACCACTCTATGTGCCCTGCCGCCTCGAACAGTTTGGTGGCAAAGTTCATCCGCTGAAAGTAGGTCACGCCCGAATCTGACCCGACGATTTGCGGATGGAAAAACTTTGTCAATGAGGCAGGTTTGGGGTCAGCGTTATGGTGGGTGAAAGTGAGCAAGGCTGCACTTGCCTTGTAAACATCTTGCAGCTGGCCATTTTCGTCAAATTGCTTTATCTGCACGGTGCGCATGTCGGCATGAGAATCTGTGGAAGGCCAAACGAATTGCAGAACGATGTCGCCACCGGCCATGGGTAAGGGAACTTCAGGTAAGTACGAACGGAAGGGGGAGTCAATGTCAACTTGTTCCGGAAAACTTACCAGTGTTTAAATACCTGAAGTTCCCCTTCCTCGCGCACCGTGGCCTAAACTGCAAACAAAATGATGGGATTGCTCTGAAGCATCATTGGTACACACGCACGGGTCAATGTATGCCTTGCATTGTTCCTCGAGGTATAAAACGCCCGGATATAATCTGACAGAGAGAATAGACAGATGTAAGGATATGAAAAATAGGGCCCGACGGCAGGTACCATTAACCCCGCGGCGACTGGCAGTTCCAAGATTGCAGAGATTCAAACCCAGAACGTGGCTAGAATCACGTGGGAAGGTGATCTCTGACTATATGAGTGCTTCAGAAGAGAACCTAGGAAGACCTGGCGGAGGAAGCAAGGACCCATGCATCCGTCATCCCTAGGCGTAACGCCAGATAGGCAGCTCGCGACTCTATACAGACCCCCATCGTATAAGTCTACGCTCATGCGCACCGTCCGAGTTCGACCTGGACATGGGCTGTGGCTTAGCAAGAAAGGTCGAAGGATAACCTGGATAGCTGGATCGGAATCTGAGCGCAAATACATTAATGTTGTTGCAACACCGTCGCCAGGCTTTTTTTTCGGGACCCAGAGGGTCGTACCCATCCAACATGACGCCTTATCGATTGCAGCCATCTAATGCGTCGCGATGAGGCTACATGTCGTATCGGACATCGGATTATCATACTGTATCACAACTTTCCGAGGAGACAGACACTGGATAAGTGTGATGAGATCGGCCTGGTGTGGGGAAAGCGTGCGCACCGTCAGCTGTACGTTCAAGGAAGTTAAGAAGCAAAGATTAGTGCGTACCGGGGGGCCGTGTCTGGATCATTATAATATTGGGATATTTCTGCGCGTGCTGCAATGGGGGAGAGAAACCCTGGATGCTGTGACAGTGAATATGGACTCGGTTGATGGAAGAGTAGAACACACGATGATGTAGTAGACTTATTAATACGCACAACATACGCAAGGTCTCGACATATGACAGCGTGGCTTGAGACCCACCCGTCTGTCGGTCTGCGGATAACGGAACATGTATCTCGGATCGATGTGAGATACGAGGTTCGGAGTATTTCCGATCTTCCGTCGTGGCCCCGTCACGATAGCCTGTGAGCAGTAGAGCCAATCACGGTGAGTAGTTTACCAAGAGTAGAGTGATACTACCCGCATGTGAATAACTCTTGGCACCAAAAGCTTCACCAATCCAGGACAGAAACCGAGGTGCATTCAGGGGAACTGTGGAGGTGTTCCCAGCACTGCTTCAAGATCTGCACCGAGTGATAGACTCGCCCGACGCTAGCTTGACAGGTCTCATGCAGACAACGGGACGTAT
Organism: Irpex sp. M6601; assembly: GCA_037039805.1. NCBI lineage: Eukaryota > Fungi > Basidiomycota > Agaricomycetes > Polyporales > Irpicaceae > Irpex > Irpex sp. M6601. The sequence continues at coordinate 40,708 of JAXQGN010000211.1, read as the reverse complement.
GCATAACGTCAATATTGCATGTACAAGATATGCCGCTGCAATGCCGATGAAGGACAGACGACATGAAAACATCGTCTGAGTTGTAGACTTGCTACCGCCATTACCACCGCCGAGGGTTACGACATGGAGAATGCCTCGTGCGAGATTGACCTCTAAATAACGGAACATGAGGGAGCGACTTGGAAATAGCATGGTCAGTGGACTGGGTAAGACACCGCGATTGGGATAATGCCTGACGTTATAGAAGACCGCCTCGCGCGACAAGCATTTGGTATTTTCGCGCACATATTCATAGGCGGCATGGGCGACTGCTGGCCACCACAGCCTGGCTCGGTCATGGTTGAGGACAGCCCTGGTGTTGCCCGGCCACGGCGGTGGCCACTGGCACTGTTGCCCGGTGGGCCTGCCGGTGAGTGACGTCGCCGGCGTCCTAAAGCGATCCCCGGCACGTCGGATCAGATTCTCGGCGGTAGTCGCCTGTGCCGGCTCTCGAAGTAGTGTTTACTCAGCAACTCTTGCAGCCTCCCCTCGTCCCTCGTCTCCTCGCTGCTCGTGCTTTCTCGGCGACCTCGCAAAACAAAGCTGACTACCTCCTCCAAAACTTATTTAATCAACATACGCAATGTCTGCCTCTGCGCGCGACCGTAGTGTCTCAGGTGATCTGGGGGTACGCATCACGTGTGCTGTCCTGTTCGTGGCCGTTTCTTCCCAGTTGTGCTCACGCATCCTCGACGATCATTCACAGGACTCCGACTTTGACGATGATATTGGCGAGGGAGGATCGTCGCAGGCTGGCAAGCCAGGCAGGAAGAAAAACCCAAAGTCAGTCGTAAACGTGTTGGTGGTTTGTCGCGGTCGTGATCATGCTTACGCCCGCGTCCCAACTCAGCTCTCAAGCCGCGAGGCGCGATCAGAATCGTATTGCACAACGCGAGTTTCGTTTGCGGAAACAACAGCGAGTACGTTGTTGCATTTCACGGTAGCTGCGCAGTGTTTTTATACTTTCAACAGATCCGAGACTTGGAGGCAAGGGTCGAGATCCTCTCAGGGGGCAAGGAAGAGGCTCTTACCCACCTCCAAAAAATCATGAAAGGTGCTAAGATCGTAGCCTGCATCCCAGAGTACACCAGTATTAACATTATGACAAGACCTCATGCAGGAGAACCAGGTTTTACGCCAGCTCCTCAAGAGTCTCAGCGGCTTTATCGGCGAGGGCGCAGGTGGCCTTTTGCCGAAATTGGGCTGGGATCTTAATGACTTCAACAACTTTGTCAATCGTTCCGAAACCGACACCGCCTGGGAGAGCTACCAACGGCACAAACGCGAGGACGCAAAGAACGCAACGCCCTCTGGAACCTCCACTTCCAACAAGAGGGCATCGGACACCGACGACTCCAGCGCCAGAGCGAAGCGACCCCGCTCGACCGGGGACCAAGAATCCACCGACCGTGATGGCTATCCGCTCATAGTTCCAGTCAGCAGTGCCGCAGTACCCAACATACAGGCAAACAGTATGTATGCCCCGAGCAGCACGAGATCGCACGAGAGTACGCTGTTTAACGATATTATGCGTGGACCGACGGGTTCGCCTATGTACCCCTCTCCAGGCGCGTCTCCCGTGGTCGGGCAGTATGGTGCTCCTCCTGCTGGAAGTAATGGGTACAACGGTTCGTACATACCCCCTATCAATGTTAACGTAGACGGTTCTTCGTTGCCTGGGATGCCGCTTGTGAACGCGAGCGTGCAGCTTCCGCAGTCTCGGGTCGCAAGTGGGTCACAGGCTCCGCCGAAACCGGCGCCACCTCCGGATGACGATCAGGACCCGAAACGGCACGAAGCGTACAAGCTAATTCAGTGAGTCGAACTTTGGTTGTGAATGGTAGATGTTGAGTACATTCTGCGTAGGTACCATCTTGATAATTATAAGCGGAACAGTCAATACTGTCTTCCGTCTTCCTTACGCCCAACGTTGGTTCAAAGGTGAGTATACCTTGGGGCTGGGGGATACTTTTGATACTCATAACTATTTACTCGTTGCGCAGAACGGTTCCTCATGGTGCGTATCATACAAAGCTCGCCACATGTTGCTAGAACACAGTCTGACTTAGCCGCAATTTCCGTCTCTTTGCATTTCTAGAGAGCGTCATTGACAGCATTCTACATCCTGAACTTCGAGATCGCATGATTCTTTTACGAGGTAAATACAAGTTACTATTGATGTTGTGGGCTGCGGTGCTGATCACAACTTCTCTGGGCTGCCATGTACAGGTCGCTTTAACCTAGTCGACTGCCTGCATGACTACAGAAATGCTATCACCATTCATGGAGACGACGTGCTTGCCCATGGAAATTGGGAGATCAGTGAGGGCTGGTTCGCGAGATTTGGGTGCGTGTTTTCCCTCTACCGCTTCGCCACACTATCTCGGCTCCAGGATAGCTATTCGATCTGAACTCTTACAACCTTTTGTCAGTTTCCTCACGGAGAAAGCAACTCTCGCCATCGCTAACCGATGGCGGAGGGAACGAGGGGAGCCCGAGTTGAACGAGGCTGACTATATTAAGGAGCCACCTTCGACCCCTGCGGGTGCATGATAATATGAAGGTGGCAGGGGCTATGGATATAGAGACTGGTTTTTAAGCCTGGGTGCGATGCGATTTGCGGATACCGTGTACCTGATTAAAGTCTTACAGCCTACAGCCCATTATTTCCGTCCTGGTGGTTTGCGTGTTTGGTTCGTTTTGTTGTGTTTACGTTGTTACTACATAATATCGAAGGAAACATTTACAAGTGATTCTCGGCGGTGAGGCATAGTTTGGGCCTGAGGAACTCGCGCTGTTTCCGTAAAGACTGAATGCAGAGACAGATTATAAGGATAGTATACAGACATCCGGTGTTTAGCGTAGATGTGGGTGGTCCAGTTGTACTGCACCTCTTCAACTCGATGTCACCGGCCTACTCTCCTCGATCCACCGCCTAGGTTTCTTCTCAATCACAGTTCTTCCTGCTACTCCTTCGAGGTTCTCTGCTCCGTCAGCGTGTCGTCTATTCCCGCTTGGTCTGGCAGGGCATGGCAGGACTTCGGAGCCTGCGACGGTCAGGATGGACGTAAAAGCGGTGGCACCGAAGATATAGGTGAGTGCTTTGCGACGACTTCGTGGGATGAGATGTAGTGCGCGCGAAACTGCCATGGTATTGGTGTACTGCAATATATGTAAATTACTGTTTGCGAGATAAAATACTGCCAGAGAGGCGAGGAGAAAAGCTAAAAGCGGACACTCACAATGGACTCAGCAGCTCATTATATGGCACCAATTAATCCTCTATCGTTCTCGGGTAGCGGTAGGTAGTTGTTGAGAGCAAGGAAGTAGTTCACAGTAGACGGCGCCCCCCTCCTTCAGATCCAAGCCGGAGACTTCCGTGCGGCCAATAGCAGACGGCGCTTTGCAACTTTACTGTCTACCCTTCTCGCGTTCACTCTCGCAGTCTCTACGTTCTCTTTCGCAGCTACAATGGGACCAAAACCAAACGCAAGGATCCTCAGAGACATCTCTGCCCGTGAGATGGTCAAGCAAAACGAAGTCGCCAGACGCGCATACCTCTACGTTGCACGCAACCAGGCCCTGCCGCCCCAAGTACGCTATCAGGCGCAGCTGCAGCTGAACAACTTCCATCTCAGGACGCGGCCGTCGTGCGTGCGGAATAGATGTACAGAGTCTGGAAAGGGCAGGGGTATCATCAATGAGTTTGGGTTATGCAGGGTGAGTGTTTGTGTTTGAATGTGCAGGGAAAGGAGGTACGAGTAACGTGGCTTGTAGTTCCAGTTCCGACAGAAAGCGTTGGCGGGAGAGCTACCTGGCGTGAAAAAGGCATCTTGGTAGGGCCTCACAGTAGGTATGTGCTAAAATTGCGACTATTCCGTGTCCCTTCTAATGTGCGTAACATGAAGTGTTCGTATTCTGCATACCCATGCATGCATTTCTTGCTATCCATGGATTTGAATTCCTATGTATAACATTTTTACTATAATAGGCACGACGTCTCCCTGCATATACAAGGTGCCCTTAACTCATCACGCTGTCACGGAACCTCCGTCACAGAAATGGTGGTGCGAATATATGACTTCGACACGGAAGGACACTCGCCGTATGTTTGTCCCGTCGCCCTCAGCCACTCAACATACGAGTCGCTCGCTTCGTGCGCTCCTCCCAATTCTAAAACGTTCAGTCGTCAGTATGCCGAAAGCCGGCTTCCCAAAAGACACTCTAAACACCGGACTTCTTGGAATAGGGGGTGTCAAAGAAGCTTACAACCACTCACCACCCACCACCATGTTATCCAAAATCAGCCAACACAGCGACATACAGCTACTTCCTTCGTTCCCAATTGGGATTTGCTGCCTGGATTTCGTAGGGATATAAACCCACTCGTCAGTGCTGACAACCTCCAGGCTGCCCTCGTTTCTCTCCGTAGTAGACTGCTCTTGGCTAGTCGAACCCGGTTTGGCAGACTGGGTCGTCGCCTCTCCCAGTAAACTCACCACCACGAGTATCCCTATTGAAGGCGGCCGAGGCTCCGACGACGCGTGCTTGCCGGCTAAAAGCATTTGACTTGCTCTGCGGGCGACGTTGCGACGTTGTCCCCTAGTCGTGCGAGCTGTCGTTTTGCTCCGGTGAGAATACAGCATCTTTCAAGTTGTTGTGTGGTAGTTTTGACGCATCCTGTCCGAGTAGGCTCTCAGTCGTAGGATTGGGTGACGTAGCCTTCAGCAGTGGGGCCCGACCTTCGAGAGTACACCCTTGCGCTCATGTGAGCCTAACCTTCCATTTCTCGGCCGTTACTGACACAATTCGGCACAGTACTGCATCCACTTCACAGCATTTGACTTGCTCACGGACCGTGCCAGCTGGGAGAGAGAACGCTGGATGACGTTCTTTCGGCGGGCTTCCAGTTTTGGTGGTCCTTCATCCTCCTCAGGGTGTATTGTTGCGAACGCATTGGTATGTGGTTTTTGCTGATCCACGTCTAGTCCATCTCACATTTTGCGCTTTTAGATCCGGATTTATCATCTCCGAGTTTACTGGGTTTGGCGTGGAGGACCACAGGAGTGGATTGAGAGAAGTGGTCATTAGGAAGACCTCACGGTTTGGATCTTTCTAACTACACACAAAATCTAACGGAAAGAGAAGGAGAGTCGGAGGTGCGCGGATTCGCAGCGGGTATCCTTCGCGGTTTGTGTAGACCACGAGCTCCACCAGTCGCTCACTAGAGTGGGAGTTCGATCGTGGTAAGTACTTGGCCTTCAACTGGCTGTTGTCAAGTGCAGTTGGACGATGAAGGAAAGTGACCGTATTGGGTAGTGGTTAACCGGTACCCTTGATTCTCGTTGTAAATCTTTGGCATGGGGCTTGTGCCTTGCGTAGCGCTCGAATGAACCTTTTCTTGTCCACAATTGAGGGATTGGTGACGTGGATTCCCTCCTACCGCGGCGGTACTCGAATGGCATGGGAGGCAAACGAGACGGTCCTCTCGTGATTCAGTTGATATCGAATACGGTGCTCGCCACGGATATACAGGCGATGATAGAGTTACAAATAAAGTACAGTCTACTCTGTGTGATGTATTGTAAGTCCCCACTGCGACATATCTACGACGAGGGTTACATTTTGTATGATATGACCGTGTTGGCTGGTTACACTGTGTCTTCTGAGCTTGAGGTCGCGCCGGAATTCGCTCTTTTGCGATATGCTTCTTCCTGCTCTTCGTGTGAACCTCTGCGAGTGGAAAAGAGACGGAATGATAATTAGTTTACGACGAACAGAGAGCGGATCCCTGAAATATGGACGCACGGCAGAGGATTCTCCTGTATAGGTATACAACAAAGAAGACATAAGACATTAAAGATCGCTTGGCAGATGAATACGACGCGGAGTGCGTCTGCGTATGAGTTTACAGCCGCGCGTTGTAGGTCATGAGGAAGGGACGGGATTATAGTCGTTGAATGCCTGTGGGCGAAATCATTGTTTAGTAACTGAGTGGTCAAAATAGGAGGACGGATGAACGTACCGGATGCTTTCGATAATCTACAAGGCGGAGTACCGACGATAAGTAAAACTTCATAAATGGGAAATGATCAGGAAACACAAACTTCTGTGGCGTCCGGCCCTGTTATACGTTCCCTTAGCTTGTTCGTTAACACCGCTTGTAGGAGGGCGCCACTCAGGCTAACCCCTAGAACTTGACCGGAAGTGCGGAAGAGGTATGTTACTATGGATGTGGTCAGTATTTCTGCTGCTTGTTTTCGTCAAAGAGTAAAAGATGAGTAACTTACTCCCAGTGGCCACGGCGATATCTTCTCTGCTCACGCTGGCAATCATGGCCTGACAAACAGGTCCAATGTCAGCTGACCGACATCAACGGACGGGGTCAGGCACAGCAGGGACATACAATGAGTGTGGTGGTAATGACGCTAGCCATACCGAAACCCTGAGGAACGATGTCGAACCACATATGAACCCATGAGCTGTTCTCGTTCCAAAACGCAACGAGCACGGCGGCAACGACGGTTAGCCCGCAAGAAATGAGGGTAAGAGAGTGCAGTTTGCCTGTGCGACGCATTATCCTACAGGAGACCGAGAAGAATGGACGGGGATGTCAGTCCCGTGTAGGGCGGGCGGAAAATTTTGTCGAATGAAACGCACCATCCGGCGATAACACTCCCCGTAGAGATAGCCACCTATTCCGGATGTCATGTATGAGCGATGCTGTTCGTTTGAAGTCGAGGTCGCTTGGCAAGAGATAGCTGAACACACATACCGAATGCGGAAGCAAGTGCATCCCTATCAAAAACAGTTATCAGTAAGAGATAGCCAAAATACATCGGCCGAATTCAAGGTAATGCAAATACTCTCGAAATTGCGACATTTGGGGTAATTACGAGAGAATGCAAATTAACTCACCAGCATCTGTCGAGGAGGCCAGCCTAACCGCGGAGAAATACTGCACACAACGCGAATCAGTTCCGTCCGAGTTTGTAAATGCAGAGCAGGGTGGTGAGAGTGGAAGAATACACTAACCAGAGGCACGTTGTAGATCTATTGAGTAGGGTCAGCATTGATAATCAGAATCCCGATATACACGGAGGGAAGGTAATCGAGGAAGTCGACGGGAGGGTAAGGTAGTCATCTACGCACCATAGAGAACGCGGCCATGCTTCCAAAGAAATTCGACAATGAGACAGCGAGCGGTGTTCGTTGGGTCACAAGTCGCATAGGCATCACTGGGTATGGCGCCCAGCAGGATTCCACGAGAATGAAAAGGATGCACCACACTCCGCTGGCGAGAAGGAGGCCCCAGACGATTGGACTAGACCAGGGAAGTTCTTCCGTAGACTTGAGGCTCAGGCCGAGCAGGAGGCACCCTACGGTGCCGACTAGCGTGAGAGAGCCGAAGCCATCGATACGCTGAAGCTTTGCGCGGACTGGCTGGTTTGCGATCTCGTCGGGAAGTTTGATGTTGACCTTCGCAATAACGAGAATGTATGAGAAAAGGAGGACGGGCATCTGCGAGTGAGTGAACACGAGTCGTCAATGGGCGGTGTTTGTGGCACATCAGAGAGATGAGGGCTCACCTGCAGGAGGAAAGCAGAACGCCTGCATGTAGATCAATGTCTCGTGAGTATCTTCGAGCCTCTCATTTGACCAATGACACTGACCATCCAAGGGTATCGTTCATCCATCCACCTAGAGGTCCTCCCAATCCGGCACCGAGGCCGAATAGGCTAGAGTTAAACTGGTAAACTGGGCGCCCACGAGTGTTATCTGAGTTGAATCGCGTACATATTCGTCATTCCTTGGTACAGTCCGCGCTGTCGGCTGTGGCATCCGCTATCAGTACCCTCCAACATGTTAGTGAAACAGCGTGAGACTCACAGTGGGATGAGATCGGTCACAGCAACGCTCGAAACTGCAGATATGGTTGAGAATAATATGATGTCATGAGAAATCGTTCGTGTTCACCTGTCATAACCCTGAGATTTCATCCAACATGAATCGTGAGCGTCGAATCCACGTGTTGAACTTTAGTTACAACTCACCCTCCTCCTCCCATGCCTGCAATGGCTCGTGCAATAATCAATGAGTCCATGGAGGGCGCGAGTCCGCATAATAATGTCCCAGATCCTGAGGGCAACAACAATGAATGTCGTTGTTCTCGGAAAAGGAAGTTAGGCAACCTACCAAATAGCGAAAGGGCTAACAACATAGCACCTTTGCGCCCCATAATGTCAGACAATCGTCCTAGATTTTTCGTCAGCATTTAAACCGATTATTCGCCCGGTTATACGCACCATACAAAGGTGTAAAGCAACATACGGACAACAGATAAGACGTCCCGATGTACGAGGCCCGGTTTGATTCATTAAAGTAGCTCCCTATAGGCGATAATAGCGTCGCAACAATCGTTCCTATAGTTATATCGGAAACTCAGCCTCTTGCATACGAAGGCCAACACTTTCCAAGAAGCTGTACTCACCATCAAGCGCACCAAGGAACACGGCGCTCCACAATCCCGCAAGGACCCAAGCCAGGTCTGCTCGCGAGATTTTGGAGCTGGCTGTGTGCTCGATCTGTGTCGGAGGAATACTTGTATTTGAGTCAGCATCGGTTGCGTTGTAAGACTGAAGTGTCTCTTGCGAGTCGAGTAAACGACTCGTCTCCGACGCAGTGTATGGACGTGTATTGGACATGGTATCCGTGTACTTTGTCGTGGCGAAGGAATGGGAGATACGACCAATGCGGCAGATACGTATATATATACTCTGCTGTTTCCTTAAGGAACTTGCGCTCTCTCCGCTGCAAATTTGAGGATCAACGGATTCCTGTGCACGGGTCAGGCAGGCCCCGAAGAAGCCGGTGTCGTTTGGAGATCTGTAAGCTGAGTAATCGGCGAAGCCACAGCAGACGTTATTAAACGTCGAAAGTATGGCGGTCAGTAGCTGGGACCAGAGGATCTGGGACACGCGAGCTTGGCGTCGTGGAGGAAAACCTGGGTGGAGAGTTCGGCATTGTAGAGGGACGGGATAAAGCCATTAATATAACCCTGAAGGTAGCGCCCATTCGAGATAAACGCAGATCTGCTAAATCTCACGATCTTCCCGAAGGTGCCTTTGTCGCTTTCTTGGAACAGTTCTTGCATCACCTTTTCGCCCGGGAAATTTGTGCGAGAGGTGACATACTACGCTGCTGCAACACTCCGACCCTGAGACCTGAGGGCATGTTTGAACATGCTTACCCGTTTACTACCGACCGCTTTTGAAGCCAGCTTGAAAATGATGCCAGCGGTACTGTTCACGACGTGTCTTCCTGGGTTCGCATTAACCGCAGATGCATGACTGTAGGTAGGATCATCTCTGATAAAGCAAGCAGCACACTGATAACGATATGAAGTACAGTTACACGGGCAATACTAGCGAGAGATGCTACCTCCGACACAGGTCGGAGGAAACACCCTCAATATCAATACTGTTCCTGTTCCTAATACCATGAGTAAGTAGACGTTAGTTCACCTCAGTATCGACTTTTCCGACGTCAACGTCAACGTGGCCCACAGACAGTTGCCTCAGATGTCCAGGCCATCGACCAGACCTTCCAATACAACGTGAACACTACACTCTTCACCGCTGCTCTCGAGCTCGAGCTCGCTCCTGAGAACATATACGGCACCCGTAGGTCTACCGATGAGTTTTGGTGGCTTATACACAACCCGTGTATGTCGGGTCCTGATCCGTACTGCCGTACTAGTAGTACTCATCCGACCGAGTGACAGCGCTACATGCTGCGCCTCAATTCATGGAGGTTGACCGTACGAGGCCTTCGAAAGCAACAGGCGCACTTCGTTGTTTCGACGCTCATGTGGCTACATATTGATGAACACTCACAAGCGGTGCCAGTTGCTGTTTTGCTTGACAAACGAGCACAGCAGTTTATGGCTCCTAACGGTCTAGTTTCTACTCTGTCAATCTCACAAATTTTTGTTCTACGTTGGACTGCTGGCAGAATTCCAGGCTTGGCAGGTGCGTTACTTCACCAGTTTTACCTACCCTGCTGAATCACAAACACGCGTATGTTACCTGCGCTTGCTTCAGTTTTCATCCAACCGCTATGTTTCGTTCTGCGTGCTTGTCGGTGATTGGAAAAGCGACATCTCGACATAACGCTCTCGTTTCGATGATTTATTCTACTCGAGAGGGTTATGCTTTCATGGTCAAACCGTCTCGCTTCCACGGAAAGAGTCCGGCTTCACGCGGTACTGGCATGAGATTTGCTCTCGCCGAAGTTCGCAGCCGCGTATGCTACCAGAAGAAAAGTCTACGGGTCTCAAAGAGTTATGTGCAACGACGCGCATCTGCACAACCGGGGAGTCTCCGCTGGGGCAGAGGCATCCTATGATCATCTCGGCGTATGTCTGTTTCTAAATGTGTGCGTACTCTTACGGTTCTGACCGAGGTATGGGTCGGGCGATAAGCTCTGTATTTCTGCCGCTGCTACTAGTGACAACGACAGAATTCTGCCCATGCAAAATGCATCAAACTCGAAGAGACAGAGAAGACTCGAAATGCTTTCGCCCACATTTTTTGCTGGGTAAGTGTTTATACATTCTCCTTTGTGCACTTTACGTGCTCCAGCCTTCAGCACGAATACCTCCTGATAATGTTGATTTTCAGTTTACAGCTCTAAACACGATCCAGAAACGATGACCGACCCATAGCAGTCACGTGTGTCCGACATCGGAGATGAGTGAATGAGATCATGCAGTGTGTGAGGTCCGTACGTAGTCGGAAGAGTGTGCTAGGGCAAAACTAATGATGTTTGGCTCAGCCAAATCGTTCGCATGGTCCAGGGTGCCCTCGGTCGGCCAATGGCCACCGTAGAGCTCAATTGATTCTAACGCTGGATGTCAGCGGAGTGCAACGAATTACACTCAGAATCCAACTCGATTCTCGTGCAAGCAACCTACCAGGTAGCGATAATTATTATGTGTTACATCTCCGCCCGGCCACCGAGGGACATTGAGCGAAACACTCAACGAGGCGCGAAGCATCTACGCTGATACCGTGTTTCGACGTTTCCGCCTTTGTACGTATACCCTTGTGCCAGAGCCACTTAGCCGAATCTTACTATAGTCCCAGGCGGGTTGATGCCAGTTTTCTTTTTGTGGAAGGTCCGACTGAGACTCGGAGGATATGTGCAGAAGGTCAGTCAGTCCTTTCTCACCAGGAAGTATGTTTTATTGATAGCCACTGGCATTGAGCCCGAAGATAGCGGTTTTATGGATCAGAAACAGAAGTTGTTTATAAACATGGTGTCGGCTGATGAAGCTGTTTGTCTAGACCGTTGCGTTAGGCGTATGATTGTTCATCGAGATGAAAATGGTTCAGACCGTAATGTAAGGACATGCGGTACCGTTTATATCGTGGTGACGACTATTATGCGTCAAGCTCCGCGTCCCGTCAGAGCGATCGTTGGAGGACAAATCTCGTCTTCCTGCGGGCAAGCTTCCGATGCTCAAGCTCTCATAACGGCTGTTTGGATCAAATAGTGCGTTTATCAGTACCCAAAGTCTCAACCCCGATATACACGATGTTTCGCTGAGTACCCCAAGCAAAACCTATGACTCCTACCCCCCTTCGCCCCCCCCCCCTTGCACAAGCGAGCAGTCTGCCAGTCTTTCGGTTAGTGAGCTATATTAAGCTAGATTCGGTATTGACTATACAACTGATTTACAGTAATGGTGGTCGTAGATTCAAGAAGTATATGGGAACACGAGTGAAAGATAGCCCGTCACAATGTTTGTAGCTGCCGTAGACCCCTCCCATCTAGTTTGATGTAGTCGCACATAAACCGGCACTGGTAAGTCAGACGTCACCTTTTTGCAGCATCAAACAACATAACTAAGAGTATGCGGTTTGATAAACATCATCGATCATCAGTGGATGCTCAACAACTTCACGGGAAGAAACCGTCCCAGAAGACTATAGCAGTCCATCTGTGCATATGCATTGCATACCATCACAGCGTGGGCTCCTAGACGGTCCACGCACATTGTGGACAACTTAATGCCTCCTTTACACGATGGCCGAAAACTTCAGCCAAACGGGATGCTGCCTCAACAAGCTCACGTCTCACCTAGTCCCCTCACGATGTCCATGCGCTATTGACCGACTGCGCTCGGAGCCGGACATCTACACACTCGCACGCAGCGTCGCAGCAAGGTACCCACTCCCCAACCGTGTGTCAAGTATGCTCGCGAAACCGTTTACTACCGCCAGCTGGTTCATATTCCTGATATGTGAGGTCGATCACTACGTCAAGTCAAATCCAAACAGGTCTCTATACAAACACAGCTTATCTCTTATACATATCGTTTTGCCCTATTCTGTCTATCGCCGCCGTTTCATCTTGCCTCAGAATGGGTCCGTGGCTTGACAGGGCTCCGGCTCATCATCGATGCGGGGGAGAGAAGCCTGAATACAGATATATGGGTGAACACGGTAACTTCATGCTGTATCATGTCAGATAATCTCCGCATTACTACAACTTTCTTCCGTTGGTGTCCAAATAGTAGGATGCGGGTTCATAGATCGGATTGGACAGGGATACTGTGGCCGGTGCGTACTTCCGACCCCTTGCAAAAGTATCACCATCCGCCGGCATATCAAGAGCCAACGTACTGGGTTGCTGACAGCCAATTGCACTTCCTTTTTGCCGTTGGGAGAAAAGTAGGCGGAGACGTCAGTGTGCGTTTGGGAGAAGCACACGATGCGTGTGATGTGTGATGTACATTCGGTAAACATAGGAAACGTTTCAACGCAGGTCTCTGTTCTACATTCCTACACCGGCGATAAAAGAGCCATGTCTATCATTCGAGTCTACCCGCGACATCGGAGAGCGGTCGAATTTGTATGGCTGAAACGCTCTCGCCATACGTTCTCCAAGAGCACGCAACCCCGCGAGTGTGTAAGTACAGTCATCAATGCATAACATGAATGAGGGTAGGGAGACCAGTGTACGGGATACACCATGGCGGAGTAAGATATGGTAGGCTTGTTGACAAAGTCATTATGATGTGAAGATTAAGTTTGGCCCCCTTACAACGTCTTGGCTGTGTCGCTGTTCCTTAAGACCAGATGCATGTTTACTGACATGCATGACAACCCGCACGCGTCGGGCTCTTCCAAATCGTACCACTGGCATGTGTGCTTGACTGTGTCAAATGTGGGCCGAGTGCATGTACTCATACCACTGACGAGCTTCATGACATACTAGTAGTACCGCACCAGTTGTTGTGATCAAGTATACAAAAGGGAGTCACAAATGTCTATACACTTACATGAGTACTTCAAAACTGTCTAGCGCACCTGCTCGATTCGGTACTAGCAGCAACACAGATGTACACCTTAGACTAGTTCAAGTGAGCTCCAGGGAGCGTTGTAAGAGCGACGCCCAATTGCACATAGACACTGCTCATCCTGCGTTTCGCCGTGGAGTGATTAGGGTAGATTATGAGCACATACGACATACGACAACACACTACATACTTTAAGCACTATGCTGCAAGAGCTCCAACCTGTTATCCGTCAAAGAGGGAGCCTGAGAAATCGAACTATTATATTAGATACCGATAGCAATAAGTAGTGAAATCGAAAGCAAGAAGGGTATATGACATGCACATCTGTGCACACAGAATATCTATTACCAGGGTATCCGGAATTAATACTTGAGAGTTGCCTTGATAAGATCGGTTTTGTGGCGTTCATATGCTTTGGCGGTACTACAAGAACGACCATCAGTCGGATATCTAAGAGCAAGAAATCGCTACTTACCTGAGTATGGCTGCCGACAGACCTGTGAAGGTCTGAATCTGAGACTTTGCCTTTTTCAAGTTGAACACGTTATACGCTGCATATGGATTACAAAGATCAGCATGGGGAACAATGTAGTATAGAGGCAAGATTCGGGGGACAGGGTGCAACGAATACTCACAGACAAAGATCAAATCCATTATCAACTTCCACCGGCTCATGACAATCCAATGATCCTGCCTGTGTAATCGCGCAAGCTCCTTCGCGTCTTGCGTATTCGCCTTAGGGTTCGATTTTGCTGATGCGTTCAGCATTGACTCGTCGTAGAGTCTTGTCTCAACTAAATTATCTGTCAGTTTCGTTCATAACACAGTGAGTGTCATCTACAGTACCTTGCCTTTGTTGCTCGCTAATCAAATTTCTCTCAACGGCATTCTCCACCAAGTTTATGAGCGTGCTGAAGAACCAGCACCAATCAGCATAGTACGCTGCGCGCTCTCCACTGCGTTTGCCTATCAAGCCTATTCGCGAGAGTGTGTAAATATCATCCGACAGTCCGTTTGCGAGTTCGAGGAGGGTTGGCGGTGAGGAATGGAGAAACGTGTGGAGGAAAGGTTTAGGCTTAGACTTGGATGATCGGGAAGTAGAAATAGCTTGATTTTCTGCGTGTTGAGCAAGAATCTCGTCGAGAGGTGAGAGCCAATTGAAGAGAATCAAAAGTTTTCTAGGGGTCGTTGTATGAATGGTGGTACCCACAGATAGCGAGCATACGTCATATAACTGACCTTGTGAGAGAGAAGTGAGCTATAGCGGTCTCGAACCGCTTGACTAACGCTTTCTCCCATGACGGGCGTTGAGAGAACCGGATAAACCGCGACTTCGATAGTGTCGTATGGAATAGCAGATACAGTCGCATGCTGTATTGTAGTATTTTCTGTGTATTGAACGCCACATCAAGTATTGGTCAATTGCGAGCTTCGCGTGTTAGACCTCAGAGACACGCACAAAGGCCTTATCTCTCCCGTAGCTTGTCTTCAACATGTCTCTCCATATAGCCTCCCTTCTCACTTTCTTTCTTGCCTCCTGGTGTGTCTTGTCCTCTTCATCATCCGTGAAGTACTCTGGCTGGTCTTCAATGTTTTCTTCCTTTGGCGTGTAGATATCGCCACCATAAACATGGTGCGAAGAGACGATAGAAGCCCGAGGTGTTCTAGGTGGATGTTGAGACAAGGGGTTCATCTGGAACGAGCTTGTTGATGATGTCGCGAACGCTGCGTTGGACTCATTGAAGTAGCCATCCCCGTGAATGGACGACTCGGCGGTCGAAGCGGTGTGGTCGTGCGCCGCGTGAGGAAACGAGATTGAGGACATGGTGGTTATCGTCCAAGAGCGTTGACAAGCCTTGTACGTACGATTCACCGTCGTCTGCGCAGGAAATTGACACGCTCATAGGCGAGGAGACCGTGACAGACGCCGGAAACCGACTTGATTAATCCACGTGATTACTTTGAAGGGCGCCCATAATTAGGCGCTTATTGGGCGTGTAAGCACGGTATGCCTGCCTTTTACGGCCTACGCTTCGAACTGACGGCGGCGCGCCTGACTACGCGACCTTTGCCTTTCTCTTCTCATTCTCGACGCATGCGTTAATCTTCAAGTTTACCGCTACCATCATGATTCCCTCTGGCCTCCGCTCCCCCTCCAATCCTCGATCTGGAGCCCCATCCCCAAGGCCAAACTTCGATGCGGACTTGTTACGCGCCTACGTGAAGAAGCTGTTGCAAACTAACCTGTCGTCCGCGGTATGGCCACCTGCACGTGAACGTGAGCGTGTGAAGCAGTGGATGAAAGAGATTGGGGAACGTGTGAAGGAGAGAATGCTAGGTGTGTGGTGGGGTTTTGCTTGCGTTGGGGTTAGCTGTGGCTGATGGTTTCGCGGATATGCAGAAATCCAACCTAAAGGCTTGTCAGTTCTCTAACTAGCCGTCTCCTATTGCTTGAGAGAAACTGATTGATGAGCTATTGTCAGTAAATTCATCGTTACGACACAAATCACGGAGAACTTGGGACAGGGAGGAAGGTGTGTCTCAAATTCCTTCGATTTCTTAACGCCTCTGAACGCCATAATACTGTTTCTCGTCCGCCCCAGAGCGGATATGGTCTGCCATTGGGAGGACTCTGACGTGGTAATACAAGAAATGTTTGCAAATGTAAGCACCACAAGATTGCTGTCCATGAGCTCAGATCTAACCACGCTACTGCAGGACTCTCTTATTTGTATTTGTGTTGCTTATGCCATTCGGACGTTCTGATTTTACCTGGAATACTTACCAGTACCCTACACTGGCTGTGTTTTCTTGATACCCTACTATTATGCAAGATAATATCCAAAATAATGGACCGATAGCCATCAGCCACCACTGGTGGCTTGTCGGCTAATCCGTCGCTACGCCCGCCACAATATTCTAGCACGGCATGCATACGAAGGTAAAGCTCCCGCGCTTATTCAGCTCGTATCTTGATGAGATATGCTCTGTATTCACAGAACAACGGAAGTCTAGTGAATGCGAATCAGGGGTATTGCTGCCGTACCGTAGGTGCGCTTCCCGTATCGTTGAACAATGGAAAGTCGCCGCCAGACTTCTTGGCATACAGTCGTCGGCTCGGCTGTCCGCGAACAGATCATCAAAGTATACGTGAGCTTGTCTGGCACTGACAGCGCAGAAAACGTGCATCGTTGCATAAGAGCAACCCCACTACCCATGACAGGCGTCGGCCAGAGCTTTGTGAACATGCATCGTAAAGCGCCACGATGCCCTTGACTCATCAACACCAATCGCATTAATTAACCAATGACAGTTCGAATTTACGGAACACAAGAGGAAGATTCAGATCCACGATATAACATGTATAGCCTATACAGTCTAGTGCTTCACCGAAACCAGAACGAGCCCCAAGCACGGAATACCAGACAACCGGTCCTCGACTGTTCTATAACAATCACTTCACCGCGCGACTGCGCATCGTGTATTGGGCGCATCGTTGATACGAGAGCGTTTAATTCAAGCCCACAATGAATCTGCGGTACGTCAAGTATGGATGTATTACCTCCTCTCCTCGCTGCTATAGAGTTTCCACTCAGGTCTCTCTAACAACATCAGCCAACCAGGACACATTGCAAGTACGACGGGACGCCAGATTGGACAAAGAACAATCACAAATAAATGGGCGACAGCTATTGAATGCTCAGTGCGGCACTGCCAGTGGTGATATCAGCGACGGCACGATTGGACATACAAAGGAGGGCAGGGTATCCCCACACGCTTGGTAATATAACAAGGACATCAGAAAGTGATACGGAACCGGTCCCTTTACGTTGTTGTAACCTGTGGTCATCACTCATGTTTTCATTCACACAGATGACCGCCGACAGGGCTGTACACCCTTTTTGCGCATGTCCGCATGCGTGCGTGCGTTATGCAGTGTGACTGAATGTCGACGGTTGCACTCTATTTACATGTCCAGTGAGACGCAGCACCTCAGATCAGAAGGACGAAGATCCGCATGAAAGTGTCAGGACCCCGAGTGAGTCTGTCAGCCGGACATTCTCCCAGAACCCACTTTATTAGTTTCTGTGTGAAAACACCATGTCACACGTACGGTCCATCCTATTCTTTCATTGTGCTGTGCGCCTGGCTCCGTGATACAGCTATGGAAGCTCGCCGATGTCTTTTTATTGACAATAGGGCACTTGTGTCCTTCTGTGCCGAATATCGGTTCAATTCTGACGTCCAAATCGGCACGAAAATCCGTCTGCAATGGGCAATGCTCGCGGCAAATGTTCTCGGATCGTGGCAGCTTGGAGCAATTATTTCACTCATAACAGGCTTTTAGGGGCCAATAACGTAACCCTTTGGCCAATGATTCCAGTCTCTCTGTGCTAGCTAGCATTAGGACAGACCATTCCGAAGACCGTAACGGCCTTCAGGCTTCAAGCTTCAGCCTCGGTCTTTGATCGTTCGCCCGCAGGTTGTGAGCACGTTGCTATTACTGAAAGATGGACCGGAAATGGACACCAGTGTCTGGAAGCGCTGCCCAATACTCTAGATTCCACTTGATCAGGCAACTCAGAGCTAGATAACCCGTCCGACCGTTAGTGACTCGGTCAGCTGGCAAGAGAACTGCAGATAGACGTTCAAGTTGACTGAACCGCATCCGGTGTTTGGGTATCTTGCTGATGATTATGGCGGTCAAGGTTTAATATGGCTCTATGTATCAACCCACCGGATGATGGTCTGCACACAGTGAAACTACCCAGCGTTGGCGATATTGATCCTGGCCCGTGTACGAACTTGAAGGATATGCGATCTTGACTGTTACGTCAAGCGCACTATGCCAAGATCTCCTTTGGATGTAGAAATCTAAAGCGGACCATAACGTCTCCCTGTCTCTGTATAGTCTCGGAAGAGCGCATGTCAGCGCGACGGCCATCTTCCAGAATGATTATTGTCACCCGTCATCCGAGCTGGCTTCCATCCTACCATAGACGTAGTACCACGCAGCCGTAAAATGTCAACTAGCCGTAGGAATCTAACAGTAGGGGAAGGATGTAGTACAAGATGTAGCCTGCTGTTCCGAAATGGCCCTACGTGGCCCGTAATCGGTCAAGTCAGGATACAATTGGAGTGTGTGAAAATCGATTTCCAGCATCCTCGAGCGCTTTGTTCTTTCACAACTTCCCATCGTGAGTAAACGGGCGGAGATTGGAATTTTACATTGAGCGGCCATGAAGATTGTGCGGATATCGCCGACGAACCACAGCGCCACAAAGCCCCCGCCTTACCTCATCGCCATCACCGACTTATAGGTACTTAGCTTTGTCTGGGGTTGATGCGATCCTCCGATTACACTTGAGCTTGAACGGGGGACCGGCTCACTCCCACTTGAGCTACTAGGCTTTCAGCTAATCTTACGGTGACTCCAAGTTGGTCTAGAATTTTGAGGTGAGGTAGGCTGCCTTTTACCCGTGGCGCGACGAGGTTGGAAATCATGGCAGGGTGGTCATGATAATGTCATCGCAGCACCCCGCCCGACATACCTGCGTAGGCCCTCGTTTGGGTCCTTCCAGGGCATTTCGTGGGACGGTGTCACGGTTGTCCGCCGAGTACGTCATCTACAATAATTTCTGTTGGTCGCCTTGTGCAGGAGTCGGGTGCGATGATATCAGATGCTACTCCAGTCCTCGAGCTCAGTGTGGTGGTATTACACGAGTACACTACGGACTATGCGTATCTTCCACAGCCATAAGTGGTCTAGCCACTGTCTTGCCTTTACGTCGTCCCTGCGAATGTTGACTCGACTTCTCTATCTCTGATAGACATCAGGAAATCATGGATGAACAAGCGCAAGTACAGCCTACAGTACAAGAGCGGGTCAGGAAGTTCATCGCAGAAGACCACAAACGCGGGTGGGATGAGGCTTGGTCTGTGGTTCTCTTCTACCGCGATGGCCCTAAAGGCCGAATTCTTATGATTATCATTTCTCTGCATGCAGGAAAGCTAATGTGACGCCGTGGGACGTCGGTGAAGTCCAACCAGCATTTTACGACTTGTTGAAGTCATCGGAGATAGACTTCCCGAAGGCGGGTCGTGCACTCGTGCCGGGATGTGGACGAGTACGTGGCTGCTTGTCGTTACGATCCACTTCTCATGACATTCGGCCACACAGGCATATGATGCGATCTACATTTCAAACGAGCTCGGTCTGGATACCTTAGCCATCGATATTTCGGCGACTTCGGTAAAGGGAGCAGAAGAGTAAGCCGTACCGAAGCACCAGAAGTATGCTTGTCTTTGAGACTATGCTCTTCTAGGCTTGTGGCCTCTCGTGAAACAACGGCAGGTTCTGGCAAAGTGTCGGTTGAACAACACGACTTTTTCTCATTCGAGGTGCCGGACGCGGAACGCTTTGATCTCATATACGATTATACGTGAGTGGGGGTTTTGTATCTGTTAGTCGGTTTTATGTCAGCTCACCTTGCGTTTTGGCGGGCCAGGTTCTTCGTGGCCATTCTCCCTTCCCTACGGAAAGATTGGGGGAAGAAGATAAGTTCTCTCATCAAGCCTGGTGGCTATCTCGTGCTCTTGGTATTTCCAATAGACCCGCCTCAAGACTACGGTCCTCCGTTCTTTGTTAGGCCTGAACATTACGACGAAGTCTTGGGCGATGGATGGACGAAAGTCCTGGATAAGGTTCCAGAACGTAGTTCACCGGTCCACGTTAACAGGGAGAGGGTCGTCGTGTACAAAAGGGATTTATAAGATTTACATAAAGCTCTGTATAGCGTAAACGCATCGAAATATGCCAAGAAAAATGAAATTCGAGTTGTAGCAATCGAATACAGCACTCAAGCTTCAAGCCTACTCATTCAAGCCAGTTAAAACGGGCGCTACAACCACGTGGGCCCAATTTTTGATCGGAAGTGTCGGTGGTAGGAATATTGAGCGAGTGCTACGTCTGAGCTGTTCAACACTTTCGTATGCTCTAGCTCGTCCTCTCCAGCTCGTCAATGTCTCGAATATGCCTGAGGACCAGAATTACAACTCCTAGGCTGACTCAGGCATGCGCATCAGGCATAGCGCGTGGCCTACACACGACACCACAGGCCAAATCCGCGGCAGTGCTCACTCCGACCTCGGGTGTGCTGGATTTCAATCCTCTGGCGGTCAGGCAGAAGCAACAGGAGTCTATTAGGTGGAAGAAGTTGCAGGTTTTCAAGAGGAATCTGGAGTCGGAGGATTTCACGCGGGCTCGTGTGTGGTCTTCGTACGTTGACCTACTCAACTTCTTGCGTCCGGACGAGATTCCTCTGGAGATACACCGGACAGTCCTCAGACGATGCACCACTTCATTGGCTCAGGCGCGGTACGGTGTAGTCATACGAATGCAACAAAAGCAGAAGATACGTGCCGCCCATCCGCATGAAGCTCGCTTCCAGGCAATCATTCACAATATGCGCCAAGCGGGGTATACGCCATCGACGTCGGACTATTACTTCGTCCTGCGGCATTTTGCAGCAGTAGGACAGCACATTGGAGCTCTCCAGGTACTGCGGGAAATGTCACAAGTTGGCCTGGAGAAACGAGCTAAGGCGTATGAGCTGTGTCTTCAAGCCTTATACCGTCGCCTTACGCTCCCTACCTGGCACGAGGACCGTCCGAAGCTCGCCTCAGGAATCTCGACCCTTGTCTTCAAGCTTTTGAAGGAGATGGAACAGAACAAAGTAGAACTGACGAGCGCAACCGTTGACACGTGCTTTCGTATCATAGGAGAGGCTCTCGAGGACGAGCCTTTTGAAAGATTGATGCGGCTGGCCTACGGTATTGATCTGGCATATCCGGATCGGCCACCGCTGGAGTTCTGGGATAGGACCACGTCTTCGAGCGAATCACCATCATCCTCGTTTTCCCCCTTGCATCCATTCCCGTTCACTACCTCCGCCCTGAATAACACCGTCGACTTCCTTGGACGCAAAGGTCGCATATCGAAGCTTGTACAAGCGTTCGAGGTCCTCACGACACCTCTACCAGCAGGAGTATCTTCTACACGCGACTCTTCCTATATGGACGACGCAGATGATGACTTTGGCGACGACCGACCCGAAGTCGCGCCATTTACTCCGCCGCATGCTGAGCCAAATACGCTAACTTACGAGCGACTCATCAAGTGGATATCCCGCAACGACCATGCCCCCTTCGCTCGACATTACCTTTATCAAGCCTACCGCTCAGATCGCGAACACCAGAAGGCGCTGCGCGCTGCATTGTCTCAGGAGCACGTAGATATTCGCCTAGTCAATGCGCCTCGTCTCATGTTCACGACAAAGATGCTCCAGTCTGTTTACGGTCTTACCAACAGACAAAAGAAAATTCCTATGATGCGGTGGACGTTACATATGCTATATAGGATGAAGCGGCGAAGAAGGGCAGATATCATTTTCTTCCGTCGGATCGTTGAGAAGCGTGATGAAGAACGTGCTGCTGAACGCGGAGAAGATTGCCATTCACCCTCAGAGCTTGCGCCATTGGTAGAAGAAACATCCGAATCTACCTCCCTCTCATCACCGCTCAAACGCATCTCAGAGGATGGAGCTATTCCCGTTCATGAGGTCGCTCCTCGGTCTTCCCCTGTGTTGGAGACGACAAAACCAGTTACAGAAGAGGGCCCCGATGGCGATGAATCATCTACAGCTACGACGTCGCGTCCTTGCGTTCCGCGAGTCAAACACTTCAGTCCAAACCTCCATCTACATCTTCTTCGCCGCGAATATACTCGTCTCCTCATCCTCGAGCGGCGCATGGTCGACGTTGTTGGCCGCACAACACAACGTGTGAAGGAAAAACTCGGCCGTCGTGTCTGGGCCTCGAAGGACATCTATCTTCGCAGTCAGCTCAAACGTGTATTGATCACGAAGGAGCAATGGCGCACTTCCGTCAACTATCGGCCACGAAAGCCCAAGGTCGAGGCGGATCCGGAGGAGGTGGCCACTCTTGGCTTGCCAAATCCACGACAGCCGTTCATTAGGGGGATCAAGATGGACTTTTTCACTCCGTCTGCACCGCGTCCAAGCTTAAACACAGCGGAGCCCCAGAAGGACAACTAAGGGGTACGCTTTCTTCCCTGCTCAATTGGCTGACATTATGCTCAAGCTGTTCTTATAGTCGCGACATTGACCTTCACAGTTACGTTTGGATATACAAATCTATATCCCGTCGGCGATGAACTGTTGTTGATGACCGTGAAGGAGCTTCTTCTGGATCTCGACACTTACGTTGTTGACCGTGGATTGCTTTGTTCATCTTGCAGAATGTCATGGGGATTCAAGTATATAGTAGTCAGTAGATGTAATAGCAGGAAACTAATTTCTTTTATTTTCGCGAGCGTCGGAGTTGGCTCAAGGACTCGCAAAACTTGGTCCGCAAGTGTGGAAACAGTCATACGAACCTGCGCCTGCACGGTACGGTAGTATGCAATCAACAATGTAATTGCTGGCGCAACACAAAGCATGATGCATGGGATATATACCACCGAACTCTGAACTCAGTTGCATAGTAAATTTCGTTCAATGTATTTATAATAACAGACAAAATACGGGAAGGAATAAGTGCGATAACGCGATGCGACACGAAAGCATGGCTGGAACACGGCAATTACGATAACAATAGTGAGAGAACAATTGCGAATGACTGGAGTGAAAGGGAAAGAAATAAGGAAGGATATGCCATAAAGACAGTTATTGATACTCTAATTCACTAGGTATACGGAAATCATCAAGAACCAGATATACGCAAAGTCTCGCATTACGTAGACATTAGTGACGTAGACAGCCCGCTCGATCGCGGTGGAAGGCTCGTACGGTTATCTAAGCGGCGCATCTCACGTTCGAGCTTTTCCATGCCCTGTGGGGTAGGCTTCCCCGAAGGACTACGGCACCCATGCTTGTCGAAGAGATACGCCAAAAGGTTCTTTTTATCCTCCGGTAGACCGGCCAATAGAGCGAACAACTGTGCCTCATCTTGCAACGCTAATTGTGCAGCGATGATCGATGCAGCCGCAGCTTCTCGTACCACAAGGGACGAGTCAGAGCTCGTGTCGGTCAGTGCCTGGTTAATAGCACGTGAGAACCGCTCTGAAGTATACAATTAACTATAGGGTACTCACTGAAGTGAGCGTCGCCCTCAATCGGGGGAGTTCATCTTCTAGGACTTCCGCCGGTAAACGGAGGATGAACTTTCCCAGAGCAATCAATCCAAACGCATAGGTACCGTTCTTCGTCTCGATATCCGCTAGAGGAGGTAGAGGGGACTCCTTGAATGTATGCAGACACGCGTGCATCGTCGTTAGACCGTACACCGGTTCGATACGCGATGTGAGAGTGTCTCGGAATGTTGTAGTAGCTTGCATCACCTGGCATGATGTATGAGTCACGATTGGCTCACGTCAAACATACTGAGAAGATCACGAAACAAACTCACCGTTGGATGTCCGCTATACCTAACATGGAGCAATGCAGAGAAAACGTCGGACTCTCGGCCCTCGAGCAACGGTGCTTGAGACTCCAAGATCTCCCACAGCACTATAAGCCCATACTCCAATTCGGTCGTAGGCTACACACAAACAGTCAGTACAAACAGTACTTATTCACTGAGAGCGGAGATACGAAAACCGCAAGGCACGTAACAACCACGTACCCTGGCAGGGTCCAAATATTGCACAAGGACGTTAAACAGCCGCTCAAAGGTCTTGTCCTGGTGCCAAAGGTCCGACTTGAGTGATGGTAACGTGCGCGTGCGGCCAAACAAAGGAGACGGGCTCGAGGGATCGGAAAAGTCCGGACTAATTGGGGAGATGGGCTCATTCACAGGATTCTGTCTGCAGAAATGTGCCAGCTTCTTCAGCACGAGGACATCCGCGAGCCCCTCCTCCAGTGAGGAGATATACCCATTTAACTCCTCTTTCCGATCAGAAAGCTCTCCCTCTGGGATCATGGCCCGCTCGTTGAACACTGACGATCCGAAAAATCGGAAGTGGCCATGGAGGATAAATCAGTCAACTTCCTCATAGCTGGCATAAGATGATGATACGTACGGGCCATCCGCTTGCTCCACCAGACGCTGTCATTATTTTGGCCATTAATCATGTCAAATATTGAGCTTGATGTCTTTCTGTTATATGCAGGGCTATCCTGGAAGAGCGACACCTTCCGCACCGTCGCTGAACCCTTACTGACAGGTGTCTTTGGTGGTTGCGGTATAGGGGCCGGTCTCGGTTGATTTACGGATCCTGTAGATGGTCTCGACGGCACTCGGTGCGTAGACCGCGCGATCGAATCGCCGTTGTGGCTGAGTAGTAAGGATGAAACTAAGGTGGTCGACTGTGATTCCTCTTCAGGATCAACCACTAATTCCAGTAGACGTTCTGCGGCGCTCTCTGCCTGCTCGGCACGCGCTCGCATCGCGTCTTCCACCATAGGTTGTGGTACACCTGCGGGGGGCGAACTCGTGCCCGTCGACAAGGCGTGGGAGAGAGGCGGACGCGAGCTGCTCGAGTGCGGCGAAAATGAGGCGGCAGACCTAGCCTGAGGATGTGCACGCTCCGGCGGATACATCTCATACGGTGTAGAGAAAGAGACCAAGTTGATAGAATCATCGATGTCCATGTCCGAGTCGCTATCCTGCGGGATAGGAATATTCGAGGCGAGAAGAAGTGAATCGTCGGTATTTCCATATAGTGCCGAAATATTTACAGACTCGCGTGGCACGCGGGGAGCTCCCCGAGGCAGAGTGTGTGTGTTGGTCTGTAACAGACTTGAACGGGGCGGCGATGGAGAAGAAGGCAAGGCAGTTTGAGTGGCACGGCGTATAGTTGTCGTGCTGGGTGGACTCGGGGAGCTGACCAATGGAGAGGACATCCGACGGCGGAACGTACTTTCTGGTGTCGGAGAAGGCGGTGACTCAGGCAAAGGAACCCGTGTAGCTTCTCGATTTGGGACGAAGCCAGCGCTAACTGTGCGAGGCATCCCTCCACCGGATAAGATTCTCGAGCGTGGAGGAGATCTGCTGGTAGGGGAAGCAGCACGCACAGATCCAGTAGACTGGCTGTTAGATAAAGAGGGCGATGTTGGCCTCTTGGCAGCAGGAGGCGACGTTGTTCGCGCCTGAGACGTAGCTTGATGTCTCAGCGTTGGTGGCGCCGTTGCAATAGCCTTGGCTTTCGCACGACTGGCTGCGATAGCGGCCGCGATGCTGGACTTCTTGGTCGCTGGGGTCTGCACCGACGCTGCCTGTAGGCCAGCCGCAAGCTGAGGATCAGGACATGCCTTCTCTAATTGTTTCCTGGACGAATTGTCGAGGCGGGCCATAAGTGCCTGTCCTTGTTCTGGCCATACATTGTTGAACACCCAGAAGGCCGAACGACCAATTTCCCGCGCAGCAGGGTTAGCATCGGCTAAAGCTTTCTTCAAACACTTCTCTATAGTCTCAACGCCGCCTACACCCTCGATGGTATTCCGGGCGCGACTGCCGTGAACCTCGAGGAAAACTTTCAGGTGGCCGATGCAATACGTCCTCATTTGCACTGCTTTGTCCTGGATCCCGTTCCAACAGAGAGACAGAAGCAAACGAGCTTGAGGTGAGACTGCGTGGATAATGGTGTCTACGGCGGCCTGAGACTGCAGCGCGATGACCTTTTTCGTTAAACTCGCCATGCGAAATAGGTGCGTGTATACCATATCGCAGAACGGGTCAAATGCCACCCCTAGTGTCGTAGCTAGTTCACAGTACAGAGAAATGGTGTTGGCGGCGACTGTGGTACGCAAACTGGCCAGCTACTTCAACGGATCAGTGCAAGACTACATATTGACAGCTTTTCCACTGACCGTCTTCAAAGAAGCATCCATGAAACCATGCTTGAGGCCGTGCATGAAGGTTTCATTGAACCTTTCGTGTACTTCACCTTTGAGCATCCCTCGCACACGAAGGACCGCCTTTTCACGAGGCGCCCAGTTGTGTTCGGTCTCTTTACCCTGGGATCATGTAAGCGCCAAGGAGAACAGGAAGGCAAATCGGGTGCATACTTCGAAATGTTTGAGCATAGACGCGAACTCGTTCTCGAGATCTCGACTTGACGCAATCTAATGCAACGTATCATTATCACTAGGCCTGAGAACTGCGCTAAGACGATGCATAGAACTCACATAGGCTGGCTTCACTTCGGCAGTGCTCACGCCTCCTGTTACTCCTTCAACAGGAGCGGCAGCGTTGCGGCTAGCAGGCCGCGATTTGTCTACGTTCGGCTGACTAACGGACCTCGACATGCTATTCGCCAAACCAGGTTTCTTGCTCAGTGACTGGCTAGGCGCAATGTATGCGGGATCACCGTTCTCGGAACCTGCATCGCTCGCGGCTGGAGTGCCCGCCCCTCCCCCAGCCAAAACCTTCGCGAGTATGCTCTCCACAATCGTCTTCCTCACACCCTTCTTTGTCATCTCCTTCTTGAGGTCGGCTCGTGCAGCATCCGTTACCCCAGGCCCGGTAAACAACTCTACCACAGACGTCCCGGCCGTCCCCCGCACACTAGGGTCCGAGTCTTCTAACGCTTCAACCAGAGATGGCAGATACGGACGGATGGGAAACATATGATGCGACCGCCTAATTTGTACCAGCGTCAGGATGGATTGCTCCCTCACCCTAGGAACTTTGCTGGCCAATCCTGCTTCCTTCAAGAATCGCTCGAATATCATTAGGGGTGTCTCTGGTCCACCCTTCGCATCCTTTCCACGGATGCTCGATGATACGGCACCGCATCGATAAGCATACCCGCCGAGCATAGCGAAAGTTTCGCGAGCCTTATCGCGTGGCCGTTCGCGAGCATCGCCAAGGCGTTCGATGATACCTCCTGCGGGAAGCAGAGCGTGTAGAACTTGACGAAGTGCGTGTGCATCAATGACAGATCCAGAAGCAGATGAAGTTGATGTAAAGGGGGAAGTGGACGAAGACGCATGATGACCAGCTGCATTACGAGCGACAAGGAGAGGTATGAGAGAGGGCAAGGCGGAGAGTGTGGCGGTTGTTAGGTGCTGGTTTGGCGTACGAAGGCATCCCTTCAAGGCTGTAAGGAGAGTGTCTGGGTCTGCAATCTGTAGTTACATGTATGCCAACTCAGGATAATGTACGAGTTGTATCGAGGTATGCCAACGCACCTCGACACCGGCCTCAAACTCAGCCTGCAGCTTGGTCACCGCGTCCACCCTCGCATCGACATCTATTTACGTATCGTCATGGCATAAAGCTTGTTAGATACAACTTGTCAGAGAAACGTCGGTAGTGCACGCACCATTTGATCTACATTGGTTGACAAGGCGCTCGAGCGTGGAGGAGTCCATAATTTGTGCAGGACACGGGTATCCTTGTACTCTCTTTCACTCCGGAAGTCTACGAGGAGGGATCTTGCGTAGCTTGGTATCGGGTTTTTACGCGTCGATGTCTAAGCAAAGGGCGTGAAGTCGTAAAGACCGGCGAACCAAGACCAGCGGATGAGAACTTTTGTGCGTCAGAGATGCCAGTTGACGCTTGCAGTCGGAACAAAGCAGGGCGCAGCCAGGTAATCAACAGATCTGAAGCTGGCACAGAGTTCAAACAACCGGAGAGGGCCGCTGAGTATGAAGGACAAGATGGAGGTCGACGCCGAGAGTCGAAAGAGGGATAGCCTGGCGGCCAAGAGTGAAGTCGTCGACGCGGAAGCGCAAGGTTCAAACCGACCACGCCCACAAGTTCAAACAAATACAGGCCCATCACTCTGATCGCGCATCTCAGCCACTGACGCTCGCAGCTTCCTCCCTCCTCCTCCCTTGGCAGTTTTGATCGCAATGTGTCGTTTACTGCTGAATTCATCTACCAAGCAAGGAAATAAACGAATACCATCGCTACATTGCCCTACAAATTCCCAACGTCAGCCCTTTACCTAATCTACGCCTGAATCTACGCCTTCGACATAGTCACTGGACACAGTACTTACGCCGTCGACGTCAGTTGGGTATGAAATTCATCAGACTGCTTGTGCGTAAGCTCATCATACCAGTCAAGCTCGGAGGAAAACGTCTCGCGGAAGAAGACGGACAGCAGACAGCATTGTCATTGAGCAACTTTGTGGTCCTGACAAGATCGTTCCGTCACCTTCAGCTCGCGCGTGTCCCTTCCCTCATTGACACGAGAACCGTAATTCTTTCTACGTGCAGTGTGGGCCGAAGCTAGACGTCAGTGACCAATTTTTGGAGCTACATCCAGAGATCTCTAACAAAGGTGGATTTACTGGGAAATGCGAATAGGCCGAGGTTTCAGCTGAAGTTTTCTACATCCTTTGGCATCTCCGCTACCTGTACAGAGCACCCTCGTCTGATTAATAACCTTGATATCAGTATTTGAAGGAGACGGTACTCCTGTCGATAACAATAGCAGGCTAGCTTGACGAGTCGGTTCCAAGTGACAAACACGAGACCGATTACTGTAAATGGGTCTCGCATTTGTCTATCATTTGTGTTGTTCTCTGTGAGATGGTCGTTTCAAGTGCGCTGGAAAGAGAAATAGATTGAGAAATGGACTATAGGCAACGTAACGGACTCGAGTAAGTAATAGTCATGCCTCACACCCAGCACATCCGATCAGACTACTACGTAGACTTGAGTTACGGCTTGGGATCTCGGTCGTACATATGGCTCTGGATTTATACAAATACGTACAATGAATGAACAAGAGCCCTCCGAGGCAGAACATACCGCAGAAAACGGGGAAGGACGAATTCCACAAATGTCGGAAAGAAGGAGGAACTCGAGCATGCAACATAAAGTTCAGAGGGTTCTGATTCAAGGGATCTTCCGTGACGGGTTCTACAAACTCGCATGAGGCCACGGTCTCGAGCACACACAGCAAGGGCTGTCGGCGAAGGCCCGAAGCAGCGCACGAGCAATCTTTCTTGAGCTTAATCTCGTTAAAATGATTCTCGTACGTCGGACCGATATGAAAACACTTCTTCTTCCCGTCTGCTTCAGATAGAGAGACAGAATCTTCCCTTCGCATGCCTTCGAATCGGTCCAGAGCGTAACGGAGAAGCATATTGAACGTGAGGCGGGAGGTAAAGTCACGGCGATGAAGGCGAGCACATCAGCAAAGGATCAATCAGTATAAACTGCTCCAGAAGCCGACTGCGAGTACTAATGAGAAACCGCCGACATCATAGGGGAGTCACAGGGAAAAACCTTTGAGTTTGCTTTGTCATGTCATGGAGTCCACGAAGCGTTATAACAGCAAGGAACATTGAATATTAGCTCAGAGAACTTAAGGATCATCAGCAGGGCGCGCGGTGATAGCAGATGTAGATAGAGTGTCGAAGAAGGAAGAGACAATCGCGAGGCACAGATAGAATGCCAGCGGGAGATAGATCCAGGTCGTCCGTACCAGGTCTGCTGTATATCGAGCCGTTTCGATGCTGTTTTGCCTTCAATTGTACGAAAACGCCGAGAGAGATCCCAACATGAGTGCACGATACGTTTTGTACAACAATGCACTAAATGAGCAGTAAAATACGTCACAGTGACGATCATCCTGTATGTGAATTGGTTGTCAATCGATTACAAATCGGCAAGCAAGGGAGTGTCTTTCGGGCGGAGACAAGGATATTGACAGTCCAATGCGCGAGATGAAAATAACCGTCATTCGTAACTTGGTGGCCAACAGAGGTACGGCCAGCGCATAAGCTACTAGGCGACTGAGGAGTAGGATCGCGGAGCAAAACGATACTTTCACCTCTCATGTAATTTGTACTCACCGTATGAGCGTGGCAGTGGTACCTATTGGCCTGCCAATGGTATCAATCCGAGTGCCAGTGGTTGGCCCGATGAGCCTGAGGGCCAATGAGAGGCTCCGTTGGCTAGCTGGCTTACAAGTATCTGAATTCAATGCTGCGCAGATAAATGACATGAACGTATGGTCTCACCGGGATTGGCTGATTAGCACTCACAATCTTATTCGTCCATAGTAGCTTGACATAGCGATGTGTGACACTGTGTACATTTACCGAACACTTTCAGAGGAGGCCAGCACTGGAACCGGCTGTGCCCGACGCTTCGGCGGGCACAGGTGACCCATCACGATCATGTCCATCAATGCATCATTCCGTGTTGCCACAAAGGCAGAGCACCTCTGAATGGGGCAACTCGACTCTCCGCAACAACTTCCACGCAGGCGCTGATGATGATTCATGGCATGATGAACGAGTGTGCGGTAAGTCATAGGGTGAGATGATTGAAATGAAGACACCGTGTCCACCGTGCCCGAGAGAGCGCGTCACTTCCGATCATTGGTCGTGTGTATTTTGAGCTCGAAATTAGGAGTACCGAATCAGGTGTATGTGGCTGACTTCAATGCTGAATTGTAGGAGGTCGCGGAGATCATGGAACCTCTACAGGATCACCAGAGGGTTTCGTGCGGAAGTGTGTAATCCGAGTAGGGTGGTCCATGCGGTGAAGGCTGCATCGCATGTGCTAGGTTGATACCGTGATGCATTGCCACGCGCTTTAAACCTCCGGGCAGGGGTCCCTCTGGAACTCGTGCTTTCTTACAACCGAATCAATTCCAGCGCCATGAGAATGGTGGATGAATAGATGGGTAAGGATATCCAATATCAATACGCGAACTCGAGCCCTGCACCTCGATGAGTCGACGATGACCAATGTAACTGCAATTTTGTCCCCCACAGGTCCGGAGTTTGCTCACTCGTAACCATCCGCGCTCTCCTAACCGTCCTCCCTTCGGTATAGAACACTATTCCGTCATTGAATTCTGATGGGCTCGTCGGTCTCATCCGCCTCACCGGACTCGTATGAGAAGTCAGGACGTGTATTTGTTACCAAGCTTTGAATATGCAAAGTATCGACTGAATCATCCGACGAAAAGTCGCGAGAAGATGACGTTTATACCGAATCAAAGGCAATGCTGAAGTTCCGACAGATGTGGACATGTAACCTCGCAGCAACACCGCAGGTACTCGCTAAGCTCCTTGCGCCTGGTACGCAATCCACACTCGAAGGACTGCACCTTGCACGTCGGAAAGAGATGGATCATGGCGAACAGTTGGTCAAGAAGATGGACAGATGCCTAGGAGACCTGTGGCCATGGCCATCGGTGGAAATTACGGAACGGCTTTCAAACAGCCTAAGTGATCCACCAGCGTTCAGTCGTATGCTGTATTTACGACCTGAAGCAGAATGAGATCGATGTTTGAACAAGTTGATGAAGGTTGATGATGATGCATCGATGATGTTTGGAAACTCGTTCTATCCCGCGAGCCTTTCAGGTCGCAATCTTCCCGCGATGGTACGCGTCAGATCCCAGTGCTGCTGGGCAGTGCCACCGGTTTGGACATCGTCGTCGCAAAATTAAGTCAAAGATCACGGCAACTTGGAAATAGGTCATGGCCACATGTTACACAGTGGCATGGAGTACCACTGCATCTATCCTACAGCTACGTTCCGCCTCTATTCCCTCCCATTCCCCTAGCCCACAACGGTATTTCTTTTCTTGATGATCAGCACCGTAATTAGGCCGCAACTACAGTGCATCGCATATGCATACTTACTGTATCACCGCTCTTCATGGTCACAATCCCCGCCACTCACCAAACGCAGATCCGCCCGTCCCACAACGCCGTCACCTTCCTAAATCGTATATCGTCTTCCCGTCCCTCATGCACTTCATCTGTTTAAGTAGAAACGTCATTCGTATGATTATCAAAAACGCACTAGAGGTGCATTAAGTCCAGAGTGTGGTATGATAGTGCGCAATCATGCCCTTTTGCGACGAGAACTTCGAGATTGGCATCCCGAGGCTACAAATTCGCGTTGCTGTGCCAATGAGCTTCTGACACCAACACTGGTCAGCGTATGCGTGAGAGGGCTCAGAAGCATGGAACAGTAGCACTACAACTTAAACTGTAAACCAAGCAATTAGACGGGACGGCTATGACGACTTCATGTGCATGATCGCTACCCAATGCGAGGGGTGAAACATGTTGATTGCATGTCCAATTGCACTGCAAAACCTTCTATGAGAAAACAACGACGACGAGGCCGACTGAGCCGAGGCGAGGGACAAGTAGGGAGACAAACTGTACAGCATGATAAACATGGAACAAGGCAAGAGCGATTAGCAAAGACGGGAAATCCAGAGTTGCATGCGAACGACGATACGACTGAGACGAAAACTGCAAGTAATGAAAAGACGTGAAGTATAGTCGATCCGGTGAGGTGAAAAAAGAGAAAGTCCATGCAATGTTGCAAAATTCGAGAACCAAACAATCACATCTCCGAGTTCTTAGCGTAAGTTGGGAGGGACGGGTGTTCGTGCATCCGAACGAAGCCGTAGTCCGGAGAGACTAAAGAGAGGGGAACGAACGTACGTCAGCTTCTACCGTCTTAATGCGGATCTTTAGATAGAGAGGGAGTATTGGAGGTGCATTGAGGACGAGTTAGGGATTGGGAAGTGATTGTAACGATAATGAGGGACACAGGCCACTAAGAGTAAAATGACTCACTCACATCGGTTGATATCCACATTGTCATTGTGTCCTGCCTGTCCATATCCTCCATCGGCTCCAGGCGTGTTGGCAGCCGACGAGCTCCCCGACAAACTTGAAGCACTCGTGCTCGGTCTCACGCTTCTGCCGTACCCACCCACACCTCCGCCGCCGGCGCCCGCGTGATGGTCGTCAACGGCGCCATACGCAAAATCCGCTTGCGCGGGGTTGTAGCTGTACGAATCTACTCCACCCATGCCACTCATTGTTTGCATGCTTCGGACTCTCGGCAAGCCTCCGTCACCAGTTTGGTTCTCCCCAGGGTGCGGCGAAGTCGACGGGCGTTCAGAAGACGGTTGATCGGCATATGGCAGAGGGTACGGTGACATCG
Organism: Irpex sp. M6601; assembly: GCA_037039805.1. Taxonomy (NCBI): domain Eukaryota; kingdom Fungi; phylum Basidiomycota; class Agaricomycetes; order Polyporales; family Irpicaceae; genus Irpex; species Irpex sp. M6601. Next base: position 7,333 of record JAXQGN010000211.1, on the reverse strand, counting down.
CATGGCTGTGTCGTCTGTCGCGACGTACGCTCAGTGTCTGGGGCGGGTAAGGTGCCTTCGACGATGTTGGTCGCGAAGATCCGGGAGTTATCGGTCTGTGACTCGATGGCGGCCGCGAGTAGTCGAAAGAGTGTGGTGCAGCCTCATCGAAAGGCGTAGGCAAGGAAGAGAGAGAGGATGCACTATAACCCGTCGTGGGTCGACTTTCCGGTGAGCCACCACCCTGGTGAGCAGGCCTGGAAATGGTCGGCAGGCTGCCATACGCGGATGAGTATGTGTTGATGTGAGGGGTTGGCCTACTAGTAGTATACGAGCTCGTTGTACTGCTTGTATGCGGGTTTAACAAGCTCGAAAGGCTACCGGACGAAGCAGATGGAGGGCCGCTGGATCCATACGACCAATGCGAGCTTTGATCTTGGTACGAATACGAAGAAGGCGAAGGTAAGATCATGTCTCTACCATTACTCGCAGAGGTGGCACCAGAGTAGGAGGACATTGGAGGGTATGCCGACGAGCTGGGCGGCTCGTCCGCAGGCGTCATCGGGTGAGAGTGCGCATACATGCCATTGTGCGGATGGGCCGAGAGCGAAGAGGGGTGTGTATCTGGAACTGTCAGAGGCGGTAATGCCGTACGATAATTCGTGGTCCATCCTGCAGCACCAGGCTGAGTCAGAGGGGTGAATGAGCCGGGAGCAGACAAACCACGACGTCTGCCAGGGGACCCTGGCCCACTAGAACCGATCGGCAGATGACCCATACCGATTGCAGACCGCGGCGGAGGTATGGAGGGCACGTCGGCAGTGATGTCTCGCTTGCGCGGTTTTGGCAGACGAGGGGGCACTCGGCGTTTGAAGTTTGCGACCACCTCAGGTGGTGAATGACGGTTCAGGGTCGGATGAGCTACAATACAATGGATAATTAGTTTGTGTAGCACTCTAGAGCGGCCAAGAATGATTGCTTACACCAGGTGCTGGCGTCGGGGTCGTCGATGGCGGGATCGACGTTACGGAGATTAACTTTGCGCATGAAGCCGTAGATCTACATTCGAAGTAGCACAGGTTAGCATACATCGTTCTCGATAACACCCAAGAAGACGGCGGGCGTGGAGGGAGGAAGGGCGGGGGTATATGAAGAAGGACCAGGGTCGGCTTACGTTTAGTTGCCGGGAGAAGCTAGCGAAGCGGGATTGTCGGTAGACGCTGGGGAGGACATGCAAAGCAAGCTGCTCTGGTCGTTCGACGATGATGTGCTCGCCTGCCTGATCCCAACGTATCATGTGGTGGTTCTCTGGTCGCTCTAGGAGACTGTGAATGTGCGCGCGAGAATGCACGGGATGAGCGTGAAAAACGCGAACGAGAAGGGGAAACATACGCGTAAAGTTTTGTGAGGAAAGTCGCCTGAGGTTTTGCGGGTTGCTGAGGCATCCCGTCTGTCTTCTGCGCCGTCGGAGACTCCTGCTTCGGCGAGGATGTCGGCTGCGACACGGGCGAGTTCGAGCCTTCATTTGGTATGGGACTGGACTGCTGCTGCTGTTGCTGGTCGTCGACGACGCTTGTTTGGGCGGTGAGTTGCGGCGGATACATGATTCCACTGATGGAGGATCCGCCTGCGAGCTGGTACTGGGGCGCGGCGCCCGAGTCCTGTCGCTGGTACTGGCGCGAGTAGGTTGGGTAGAGGTCGGCCATTACGACTTGTCGATGGCGGCGGGGTCGTGCGAGATGTTGTGCGGAGAGACCGACACGTTGCACACGAAGAGAAGGGATTGGCAGGAGGGAGCGGGAGATGCAGCGATGGAAGAGCTCGAGGCTTCCAAATATAAGGCGTCTCGAAGTGAGGAAGAGAGAGGTGGTGGTATGAGTTAGACGCCGAGCTGTGACGATCGCGTCTTTGAGTCTGGCTGCTTTGGGGGCAATGTCGCGGACAGACGCAGGGGCGGACGGTGTTTGTATAAGAGGGTCTTTCGAGCGTGGGGAAGGAGATGTCCTAAGCAGGCCCGGTGGACTTTATTGGGCCAACCAAAATGGTCGACCGAGGTGAACGCTCCTGAGAATCTGCGCGTGGTTGCCCTTCTCGGGAGTAGTTGAGGCGTCAACAGACAAGCGGGCAAACCTAGGGCAAACGACCCAGCTGGAAATGAAGAGCAGATGGCAGGCAAGCAGGTCTGGTGTTCTGATGTCTGATATGATATGCAGCCAGTGTGCAGCGGTGGGGGGATGCCAGAATATCCAGAGGCAAGCTTGGTAACACTCGTTGCAGCACTTTTACTCTCAAGTCACACTCGCGCTGTCACACTCCCTAATATCTTCGGCGTCTCTACTCGTTTACCTTTCTCATCGAGATCAGATCCTGTCAGTCACCCCTGCTCTCTTCCGGGGTCCCCCTCCTCAATGAACAGATCCCATCGTGCTGTCGGTCGACTCGCGTGACGAGGTCACACCCATCACATGCATCACAGCGCAGATGCCGTGTACGTACGGTGGCCATGTACGTATACACCTCCCTGACAGCAGCCACGCACTCGTCCTCATTATACCGCACAGACACTATCAGAGCGTTCTACCACTGCTACAACACAGATCGCTGCCTGTTCGGAAACCTACACTGCCCATTCAGTCGCCTCGGAAATTGCCTCTCTTGCCCACGGCGTTCCCACACCATTTCTCGACTGGCCACAGCTCGCCCACATCACCCACCCTGACATCGTCCCCGTGCGTCCCGCCCATGCTCACAACAACTCCGCGCCACAGCATATCGCCTGCCCCGGCCATTCCCCGAACCTCCCCTCCCTCGTATTTCCTCCTCCAGCTGACACCACTCCTTTCGCCGCAGAAATGTCTCCCGTCTTGTACTTATCTCCTATCACGCACCGCTGTAGCTATACTCGGCAGGTCTCCGACTCGTCCTCTCTCGCGTCTTTGCCCCTCTGCTCAAGACTCGTATGCAGCAACACAAACCCCATGCCGAGGCGGCATCCTCTTTACCAAAGACGTTCAACAACAGATCTCCTCCTTCACTCGTCTCCGCCTGATTACCCCATTGGCCGATCGAGTTCTGGGGTGGGCACGGTTCTTTCCCGCATCGCAATCTCGCGTTGTTCCAGCCTGCTGGCGTCTCACCGTCTCTTGCCCGCCGTCTTCTCTTCATCTTGCCATGTACAGATTCTAATCCCACGCCCGTATGTCTCCCTCCTTTGCTCGATAGCCTCACTACTCATCCGGAGGAGGGCCGAGGCTCGGCTTATGCGGTCCATACTCAACCACCCTGAACATGGCATTCAAATGATACTTGCTGTCCTACCTTTCATGATGCTCTCCGGTCCCTCCGTTGTGGCTTGTGCAACGTCAGATTTGACTTGACTGCCAATGTCGACGTCTGTCTTTGACCTTTTCACGCACCGCGAGTTCCGCCCGAGGCTAACTATAGTAAGTACGTGGCTCGAACGCATCCGAAATGCTACAGTAGACATAATTGACCGGTGTTATTCGCCGGAGAATGCTCCTGAGATCTAGGATGTCAGGTCTCTGCCATGCAAAGCTCTCAATCTCCTTCCACAACATTGCTCGTGCCTCGCTCTGTCTGCATAACTTGAATTATTCGCTTTTGCGGACTTGAGATGGTCAGTGGCTTAGGCGACATTTCTGGAAACTACACCACTCATCAGTCTCACTAACTACGTCTAGCAGTCCTGTTCGGATAAGGTCCCGACAAATGAATTCTGCGATTTATTCTTTCTCGCAAGACTCGCGTGGCCTCCGTCCTGGATTCGCTATACACAAATTGTCGACCGCATCCGCAACTGATCATGACAATATGAAGTTCTGGATCCCGTCGAAGGATAATTGCTCCCTTCCCCCGCGACCCTGATGATAATGTATCCATCCCTGAGCCCAAATCGGCGAGGATGATCTCCAGGAATCTCGGACTTTCCTTTTGCTCTTTTTCGCCTCGCCGCCTTTTGCTGTCACTGGACTGATGACGATTACATGTTGCGACTGCTCTGTGATCACGATGGTCGCTGTGTTTATCGCCCTTAGCCGATGGAGTATACTCAATTCAGTGCATCCACATTTACTGCAACGTACAAACTCCTGAGCCCCGAGTCAAGCGGGTCCAGCATAAGGCTGGGCCTTACCGTGATCACTTATCCATGGATATCGATGGACGATGGACGTGTTGAGGTTGAGGTTATTCATGGCCCCTCAAGTTTGCAGTCATATTGCTAATACTATGAGCCTACCTTTGTCAGTAAAGTACTGGACTCCGGTACAAGGTAGTCTTGCAGCACCCCGTGTCACTTTGCGTAAGCATAACGCACTGAATAGTCAACGGAATCAGATGAGCCTCGTTGAGCACTCTCCTCTCCGTGCTTTATCAGGTAGGTTGCTCACTGACATCCCTGTCACTATTACTCATTCGTTTTGTGACCTTCTAAACATTTTATTCACCGGACGAACTCCACCATAGATCATCCTTTTCTTGAGGGTGTTGATGGGCTTACCTCGAACTCAAGCTCATGCAGCAGGTTGTTAAGGGCACGCACATCTACTGTACCCTGACCGTCCTATCACCTACAAGCGAGCCTCTAGAAAGGATGAGAAGAGAGACGCAAAAATTCGTTCACATAGCACCTGGCGATAGCGACTACAGCTCCACTATTTGCTGTCACATTTGCTCATCGTGTCGGGTCGCGCCGTCCACCACGATCGTGTGCTGGTGGCCACGGGTAGTCACATGCCCTTCTGCTCTCTAGAACCCCTTACCTGAGTTATAGTACGTGTGTTTTATCCATTACAATCGCTATTGCCTCCGCTTATTCAAATGCTACGGTCTAAGTAACAAATTTTGGCTCTAATGACGACTACAGCGACTAGACTAGTTGAAAAGTTATCTAGAAATTAGGAACGAGGCTGCCTCGCTGTGCATGCTCATCGCTACTACTACATACTACGATATATACTCAGGCTAGTAAGTGACTACTGGCGGTGTGGAAAGCTAAATCTTATTCAAATTGCCTATAGGTTGGGCGGTGTACTTGACAACGGTTCGCACGTAGGTTTTTTCTGTCGGATGACAGTCATTAATTTCTTATTCTCAGGCGTATCTACGGATTGAGGCTGTACATCTATGTAGTACGGCACTCTCGTTCGCGATCTCGGTCCGCTGCACACCAATCGTAATCGCAGGGAAAATACCAATAGCAATTCCAATTACCCTACCGAATGCGTTTTTCCGTTCGAGGCAAGGATTCAAGTACGCGTGCGCAGTCAACGAGGCCACCCCAGCCCGCGAAATTGGTAATGAATCGCCCGTTTATCCATCCAATGTCCACCAAGCATGACCTACGACTTAGACCTCAGCACGACTCTATTCGACTTCGAATTACCGCACACGCGGTGGTACGACGGTCGACTCGACGCGGCTGTATGGATGCTGCTTATCGCTATAGGTCAACCAAGGCAGTTACATCCGTCTATCTCATCCAATCCCCGTCTCTTACGCCCTCGAGCAAAAACGCTAAACAGGGCCATGATACTGGTATTGGTACCACCATGCTAGATGTTCATTTCATTTCGCTTCCTTCCGTACCGCCGCGTCTCCAACCCGAGACTGGAGCGCCAGCCACTAAATTGAAACACTTACATCTCATTTGGCACCCGCTATAGCAGGTAAGTGGATGTGTACTTGCTTTCTTTATTCTATCTGCCAAACCCTGTCAATCATGCTTACGCTGATATGCGCACTTATCCAGCCGGCCGCAATCATGCATGTCACAATGCTTCTCAGGCAGCGGCGGCTGTCGGTCTGCACAAATTACAGCGCCAACCCTTTCTGATACATACAACTAGGCCAGTGGCGTGACTCCGCGGCACTCCGTGTTGAATGCCGAGTAGGCCCTTGATCTTTGGTACAATCTGTATACGGCTCTCCAATTATAGATGATAAGAGCCTGAGCGTCGTATGTGGCTCGCACATGTCTTGTTCACTCCACTCCCGGCGGAACAAAAGATGCCAGACAATGTGACGGATTCGAATAGGTTGGATTGGACACGTACGGACTCGGATTCCCAAGGTTGCATGTTGGCTATGGATGGACAACAGCGAACACCAGACATCGCAGCGAACCGATCAGAAAGATTTGCAGAACCTGCAATGTTCCCCCTTTCTCCTCTTTCGGACTCTACTGGCAAGCTGAGCTTCTCCCTCTTCTCCGTCTCGCAGACGTGTTGGTAGCTCTAATTTAACTTGCACTCACGGGGAGGAAGCCACTATGTGCGTATCACATACCTCAACTACGGTTCTTACAATGACTATGTTACACTCTCCTTTGACCTGCGTGTGTTCAGGCCATTCCGGCGCGACACTGTACACAACTATCGTCACAGCAAACCACTTTGCACCTCTGACCCCAGCGGCACCAGACATAGGACTTCGGGGTACTGTCCATTATGCTGGGACTGCTCATACAAAAGCGAGAGTAAGGTTGATGTTACGGTAAGCATGGCTGTCAAAGGTATTGAATGGATGAACACATGAATACATGAAATTACATGAATGGACGAATGGAGTGTCACCACATGTGAACCTTGTTTGTAATGAGCCTTCTCCTACTGAACCTTAACGTGACCTGGACCGCAGCTGAAGAGTCCAAGTCTGGATTCCAGAGAATATCTGTTTTCTCGAGGCGGAAGAGTGAATCCGTCACGCATACAATTGGGCGGAGGGGGGTTCCCGGTTTAGATTGGTGATGGATAGCGATTCTGCGTGTTATCTGACCTGGGGAGTAAAATGTGAACTGAGTAGAGTGGCGTATGTTTATTGTGATGGTGGAACATTGAATGCTAGAGTGAGGCTCTCAGTGGCGCTGAACGCAGTATGTGATAAGTGAGACGAACACACGTTTGGGGACCAGGATTCATGGTTTTACTCTTGTACGGTATAGCCTGAGTCCTTCTTTGATTAGTGATATGAACCCGCAAAGTTGCGAACACAGAGTCCAGAGGGCTCCTGGCTATGCTTGTTCATGTATCAAAATGGCATCAAGGGCATACCCCAAACTTCCGAGCTCAGCGACTTGAGGTTGAAACATGGAATCAATGGCAACGCCACGATGGACGTGCCGCATGAGGTATAGTGATGTCCGCTCTTGTACAAGGTTTCCGAGTATGTACAGCGCCGCGTATACGACTGCGAGCGGATACGAGTTTGATATCTCCGAACACTGTTCAGGTTATAGCTCTAGCTGGCCGTGAGCGCATCTACAGTCAAACCTCCAATAACCCATACCTCCCATAACCCATACTTGGGCATAACCCATACTTTTTTGGGTGGACCG